>JAULBS010109550.1:0-15210 GCA_032355785.1 Symmetromphalus regularis | reverse complement strand
TGGATTGTCCTCACCTTCAGCCTGTTAGAGATAATGTGTTTGTTAATGAGGGTGTGGTGGAATCATTCCGATTCCACACACAGCTTATTATTAAGTTTTTAAAGGAGACAGATTTTTAAAGAAAATTAGTTTTTTCATGGTCTTAATTTGTTTCGTTAACATATTGTGTATACGTTTTAATATAATTGATTTGTTTGTATATATGTTTTGAAAAAAGGTATAAATGTTTGAATTAACCGCAGTGTGACCCCACAATAGCCGATGTTTACTTTTGTGCTGGGGTGTCGTTAAATAAATAAAATAAATAAATTAAGCTGTGGTATTTAAGCTATGCTCTTTTAGCTATGGTATTTAAGCTATAGTATTTAAGCTATAGTCTTTAAGCTATGGTATTTAAGCTTCGGTCATTTAGCTATGGCATTTAAGCTAGGGTATTTTAGCTACGACATTTTAAGCAATGATCTTTAAGCTATGGTATTTAAGCCATGGTATTTAAGCTATGGTCTTTTAGCTATAGTATTTAAGCTATGGTCTTTTAACTATGGTATTTAAGCTATTGTATTTAAGCTATGGTATATTAGCTGTGGTATTTAAGCTATTGTATTTTAGCTATACTATTAAAGTTATGGTATTTAAGCTATGGTCATTTAGACATGGTAAATAATCACCCAACTAGATAAAATAAACACCTAACTAGATAAAATAATCACCCAACTAGATAAAATAATCACCCAATTAAATTTTTAAAAAACGCCTAACTAGATAAAATAAGCACCTAACTGGATCAAATAATCACCTAACTAGATAAAATAATCACTCATCTAGATATAATAAACACCCATCTAGATATAATAATCACCCAACTAGATCAAATAATCACCTAACTAGATAAAATAAGTACCCAACTAGATAAAATAATAAGTAATCCAATATATAAGATTCGTTGCTGCTTATCGGAAGGAGTAGCCAAGGTGGCGGATGTAGGTTTCCTTTAAAAGACATATGTCAGAATGACTATATGATTGACGTCCAATAGCCGATGATAAGATAAAAATCAATGTGCTCTAGAGGTGTGATTAAATAAAACAAGGGATAAGCAGCAAGGGATCATTTATATGCACCGTTCCACAGGCACACTTGACACCTAACAGTTATTGTCACAAACTGTATGCCCAATTATATTACTACATTTTTATCAAAAAATATAGCTGTATATATGTAAACAAGTTTGTAGCATTATTATAATTGTAAGTTTATATATGTTTGTATGTATGTATAAAAGTGCTGTTTTGTACCCACTCCACTTGAGTGTTTCTACAATAAACTGAATTGAACTGAATTGAACAATGGTAACAAGCAAAAGCAAAGCAAGACGAGTTGTTTTTAATAAATATACAATTGCCAGCTGAAGCCTTAACCAATTTTATCTTGGTATGTAAATAAGGACATTTGAAATGCTAACTACGAGAGAAGGTCATCACATGTATTGCAGGTGTTTCTAAGTACGGGAGATAATATGTTATTGTTCATGCTACAGGAATAAGCAGGAATAAGCTCCTATGATTGGCACATGTCACAGAAACATGTCAGATAACCCACTTGGCTGTAAGCTATTGTAAATATGTTTCATTTGTGTGATTTATCTTAAAGTATTTTTAGGTTTTTTTTATCATTAGGTTTTCTCATCACCACCTCATCCTATCCTGTTTTTGTTTTTATTATTATTATTATCTTGTTATTATTATATTTATTGTTTTGATTATTATGTTTTTATTTATAGTTTTTTTTATTATTGTGTTATTATTTTTGGGTTTTTTAATTATTATATTTATTGTTTTGATTATTGTTTTATTTATATATTTTTTTTTATTATTGTGTTATTATTATTTATTTATTTTTAAATTATTATTATTATTATTTTTTTTTATTTTTTTTATTATTATTTTGGTTTTTTTTAAAATTATTTTTATATTGTTTTTATTATTTTTTTAATTATTATATTTAATTATTATTATTGTTATTATTATATTATTTTTATTGTTTATATTATTATTATTATGTTATTATTATATTTATTGTTTATACTATTATTATTATTATTATTATATAAAGTCCAATTATATTGTAAAAGCAGATGACATCCAAAACCTATTTTGATTGAGTCATATTTTTTTTTTTTTTTATTTTTTTTTTTTTTAAATAATAGCTGTTGGTTGACATTTATTATGTATCATTTTGACTGGTCCCAGTTTTTATGTTACATAATTGATTATTTGATCTACTGACCGAATATCACAAAGTTGGTCATTTAAATTAATAGAAAAAATATTAATTTAGTGAGTGTTGAATCCATTTGCTATCATGCCCCATAAATAACTTTCACATTTGCTTTTGTGAGCGAAGTATTTCCTGCTGATGTCAATACTGTTGTATTATCATAATTCTGTCAGGTTTTTTCTCACATATATTACATATTTCTTGTCCATTCTGGCAGTGCAGTGGTTAAGCTGTCAGTTTCATTACTGGTAGGTACTGAGATCAAATCACAGTCTAGGCATGGAATTTTTAATGCTCATACCTGCTTTAACTCAGATTGACTGCTCCACTAGGCTCAGCCAATAGGTGTATGACAATTAGAACTACACCGACAAGTGGTCCAGAAATGCTTTATCAAAGACTGGTATGTGCTGCCCCATCTGTGGGAAAGAGGATGTAAAAGATCCCTTGCTGCTAATTGGAATGAATAGCCTATGTGGTGGTAGCGTGGGTTTTCTCTGAAGACTATGAGTCGCAAAACACCATATGCGTGATGATGCCTAATAGCCGCTGAATAAAGAGTATGCTGGAGTGTCATTATACAAACAATCCTTTCCTTTCTCTGTCCCAGTCTAGTGATTTATCTAGGCTTTAAAGTTTGTTTTATTTAACAACACCTCTAGAGCACATTGCTTTTTATCTGATCATCGGCTATTGGATGTCAATCATACGGTCATTCTAACATATGTATTTAGAGGAAACCCGCTGCCGCCACATAGGCTGCTCTTTCTGATAAGCAGCAAGGGATCTTTTATATGCCCCATCCCACAGACAGGACAGCACATACCACAGCCTTTAAGGAATCAGTTGTGGATCACTGGTTGGAACGGAAAATAGTCCAAACTGCGAATGGGTTTATCTAGGCTTTATACCTTACCGAACATCGGTCCCTTCTCAAAGGCAAATAGCATTAAAAATTCCCAATATCTAGACTAT
The DNA here is from genome assembly GCA_032355785.1 of Symmetromphalus regularis. Lineage (NCBI taxonomy): Eukaryota > Metazoa > Mollusca > Gastropoda > Neomphalida > Neomphalidae > Symmetromphalus > Symmetromphalus regularis. Next base: position 11,958 of record JAULBS010109550.1, on the reverse strand, counting down.
AAATTAATATAATTATATTTTTATATAATATTACAGTTACATGAATTCAGTGGTGTGAAAAAAAACTTCCCAATTGTGAATAAAATCACACTAATTTTCTCAATCCCTTCATCCATGTGAAAAATGGTGGATAAATCCCTGCATTCTATTATGTGATTGATTCAACATGAAATGAATTCTGTATGTGTCATGAGTTGTGACTAGCCACTGACCCTAAAAGACATAAACTGTGACCACATGCTTTATCATCAGACACTAACCTGACCTCTTTCTGTCCATGTACTAACTCTGATAGCATGGGAAAGATTGTTGGTTGTACTGTACCAAATACTTCCTTAGCTAGGTCACTTCAGATGAACTTTTAAACAGAGGTCTTAAACATATACTCCCACGGACCCTTGACCTAATTAATTTCCAAACAAAGAATTAATTTTAAATGTAAACAATTGATTTGTCCATAAAAATACTTCATTCATCTACTTACATAACCACCGCATCTCGCTTATTATAAATATTTTAAATATAATAATGAATTATGCTCATGGACAAATAAATCATAAACCATAAACTCGACGGAATTCCCTATACCATGGTTCATGACCATATGAATGACATCCAATAGCCAATGATAAGACAAAAATCAATGTGCTCTAGAGGCTTCGTTAAATAAAACAAAACTTTTAACTTTTCACTCTGGGTTGGAGCTGGTATCGAGATTAAAAATCCCATGCCTGGACTGAGATTTGATCCCAGTACCTACCAGTAGTGAGACTGACAACTTAACCACTGTGCCACCAAGGCTGGTGTACTTGTATAGTACACCCACTCTCTAGTTTGCAGTGTGTTATTGTACGTACTTGCGTGTTATTGTACGTACTTGCGTGTTATTGTACGTACTTGCGTGTTATAGTACGTACTTGCGTGTTATTGTACATACTTGCGTGTTATTGTACATACTCATGTGTTATTGTACATACATGTGTGTTATTGTACATACTTGTGTGTTATTGTACATACTTGTGTGTTATTGTACATACTTGTGTGTTACTGTACATACTTATGTGTTCTAGTGACAACTTCAAACAAAGAGATGATTGTCTCAAATAGGTGCACAATGATAACACAAACCAAGATGTCGCCCAAAGGGAGATAACGATGCTTGACTGCTCTTCATCAGTGAGATAGAAAGAGTGATTGTGTCAGATAGTGATTAGGATGTAATTTGTCAGATAGGAGGTTTGTCGCAGTATCGGCTGCATGTTGTTGTTCGACCACTGTCAACACACAGACGGTGGGGCTAAACTCCTCGGTGCAACCCATATAGATAAAGCTCATACAACAACAATGATAACACTATCCAGCTAACTTTACTTCAACATGACAGGTGTGGGAAAATTAAAGCTGTTTAATTTCAATAGATATGGTTGGTTGTAGGTTGTATTTATTCTCGTGTTTATATCCAATTAAGGTTCAAGCACGCTGTCCTGGGCACACAACTTAGGTTCCTGTGCTGTCTGTCCATTACAGAGGTTAGTGTTAGTAGGACACACAAAACCCACTGCTTTTCTATAAACAGCAAGGGATCTTTTATATGCACTAACCCACAGACAGAATAGCACATACCACGGCCTTTGTTAAACCAGTTGTGGACCACCGGTCGGTATAAGTGGTATACACCTACCCACTGAGCCTTGTGGAGCACTCACTCTGGGTTGGAGATTAAAAATTCCATGGTTCGACTGAGATTTGATCTCAGTACCTACCAGCCTCGAGTCCGATAGCTTAACCACTGTGCCACGGATGCCGGTCACAATTTAATACTGCCGTAAATCTTGCACATTCACAACTATCATGATGGTGTTGTAACGCCCTCGTTATCAGGCACTCGGATCAACTAGCAGTCGAGGCATGGGATTTTTAAATTTTGATACCGGCTTCAAGAAACAGCGAGTTTCGTCTATACCACTAACATTAACGGAAGAAGAGTTGTGCGACCAGGACAGCGTGTTTGAACTTGAATTGGATATGAGCACAAACATACGTTCAATCAAACAAATTGCACATCCATGTACATCTGAGTGGATTTCCCATTCTAGCTGGCTGTGGTATTTCCCATTCCAGCTGATTGTGGTGTTTCCCATTCCCGCTGGTTGTAGTATTTCCCATTCCAGCTGATTGTAGTATTTCCCATCCCAGCTGGTTGTGGTATTTCCCATTCCAGCTGGTTGTGGTATTTCCCATTCCAGCTGATTGTGTTTTTCCCCATTCCAGCTGATTGTGGTATTTCCCATTCTAGCTGGATGTGGCATTTCCCATTCTAGCTGATTGTGGTATTTCCCATTTTAGCTGGTTGTGGTATTTCTCATTCCAGCTGGTTGTGGTATTTCCCATTCCAACTGATTGTGGTATTTCCCATTTCAGCTGGTTATGGTATTTCCCATTCCAGCTGATTGTGGTATTTTCCATTCTAGCTGGTTGTGGTATTTCCCATTTCACCTGATTGTAGTATTTCCCATTCCAGCTGATTGTGGTATTTCCCATTCTAGCTGGTTGTGGTATTTCCCATTTCAGCTGATTGTGGTATTTCCCATTTCTGCTGGTTGTGGTATTTCCCATTCCAGCTGGTTGTAGTATTTCCCATTTGAGCTGGTTGTGGTATTTCACATTCTAGCTGATTGTGGTATTTCCCATTCCAGCTGGTTGTAGTATTTCCCATTTGAACTGGTTGTAGTATTTCCCATTCTAGCTGGTTGTGGTATTTCCCATTCCAGCTGATTGTAGTATTTCCCATTTCAGCTGGTTGTGGTATTTCCCATTCCATTTGGTAGTTATTTCGGTATGTGCAGTCTGATCTGTTAATTTTGATGATGAGGCCGCTGATCATGATGATGATTATGATGATGATGATAATTAGACGATATGGGATTGAGAATGACTGCTGGTAGTGATGGTGATAATATTGATGTGTTTATCTTTCTCTATTTTCTCCTATATAGCCCCAATCACAGATATTTGCTCAGCAGGGTCCACGTGTTTGGAGTTCCGGTACTTTCGGCTGCTTTGATGACATGGGATCGTGTGAGTAGTCTTCCTTGTGTTAGATTTCCACTCAACATTCCTAAAACATTTATCTAAATTGTGTGTATGTGTTTGAGTGCGTGCGCGTATGGTAGTGTGTGTGTGTGTATGACAGTGTGTGTATGACAGTGTGTGTATGAGAGTGTGTGTGTGTGTATGTGTGTGTATGTGTGTATGTATGTATGTATGTATGTATGTATGTATGTATGTATGTATGTATGAGAGAGATAGAGTGTGTATATGAAAGTGTGTGTGTGTGTGTGAGTGTATGTGTGTGTATGTGTGTTTGTGTGTGTGTTTGTATGTATGTGTGTATGTGTTTATGTGCGTGTATGTGTATGAGTGTGTGTGTGTGTATGTTTGTGTGTGTTTGTGTGTGTATGTGTGTGTATGTGTGTGCGTGTGTATGTGTGTGTGCGTGTGTGTTTGTGTGTGTATGTCTGTGTGTGTGTTTATGTGTGTTTGTGTGTGTATGTGTTTGTGTGTGTATGTGTTTGTATGTGTATGTATCATTGTGTACACCTAGTCGGAGGTCAATATAAGGGAAAAAACACCTACATTCCCCCCCTCCCAAATCGTTATAAAAGGGTTTTTTTGTTTTTGTTTTTAGGTTTGTTGAGGTGTAAACACAATAACATACTAAAACTCTATAAAAATAAACCAATCGAAAAGTGAGAAAAATAGGTCAAATTCAACATGGCGGATATTTGTACTTTTATATAGCAGATAACAGATAATGTTTTATTTGAATCTCACAAAATGTTGATACAAGCATGCCACTCTTCATGGATAGTCTCATTGGGTCGTTCTTTAAGTCCGATCAATGATCCATACAAAATTTCAACACTGATTAAATTGATATCTGATCCAGTATTTTATTTTGACTATTCATGTTTTGAGATTTGTCAGCTGTTGTCTGTATTTACTATAGGTCCACCATTGAGGCAGGATATGCTCACCTTTCACAAATACCTGCTATAATCACAGTTTAAGTAACATTTATGAGTGCAGACTCATGGTTATGTGCTGCTTTACTCATTCTTCATCATTGTGCCAATACATATAATAAAGTCTTAGATGTGTGTCTTTACTCAGACAACTGGTTGAAAACCTCACATTGGACATCAACCATCTGAAATTATTAGTATGTAGTGAGTTATGATCTTAATTATTTTTCATAGAATCATTCATTGTTTGAGATAGCACATCACACATCTTTGATCTTGAAAACAAGTTGTCTTTCCAAAAATCTGAAATCTTGTGCAAATGCTGGTGGCCCATTACAACTGATCAACTGTCAGCAGAACTCCCAAATGTGATTGACTATTACTTTCTTAATCATAGGGAATCGATAATCTTGATGAGTCTTCACTCTGGTATATATTGTCTTTAATGGATACAATAACAATCTGAAAGCAAACACTTTATCATACATTCAGACAGCAATGATAATCAACTAACATCTGTGGCATGAAAGTTATTTATAAAAGTTTGGCGGCCCCGCAATTTCTAGGAGCCTGTCAATTTTTTTACTGATGCCCTGTTACCATGACATCACTAAAACCGTATAACGCTATCAATATGTGTTGAATAATGACTTCGTTTATATAATCTGGTAGCCATCTTGAAAAATGACAGCCATCTTGGAATGTCAAATGGTTCATTGATTAGATTTGTAGAATAACCCAATGAAAATATCCATGCTAATTTTCAAATTCGCATCACATTTTTAAAAAGGATTTGGCTAAAACATTTTCCAGATAGCTTAATAAAAGGTTAGCATATCAGCTATAATTAGTGGATTTGACCTCATTTTTTTCACTTTGAGAATGGTGAATTTATATAGATTAATTTTGTTAGTATGTACACATCAATAAACCTAAAAACACATAAAACAACTTTTGTAGCAATTTGTTTGGGGTATTATATGCTAAAAGGATGTTTCTCATGAAATTTTGGTAGCCATCTTGAAAAATGCCTGATATCTTAGAATTTCATATATGGATCATAGATCACATTTAAAGAATGACCCAGTAAGACTATTTATACCAAGTTTCATGCTATATCAACATTTAAAATTTGAAAGATTCAAATAAAAACATTGTGTATTATCTGCTGTATGAAAGTTGAAATATCCACCATGTTGGATGTGACCTAATTTCCCCACTTTCCGATTGGTTGATTTTAATTTTATTTTTTTCTGTTACTGTATAAATCGCAACAAATCTAAAACATGAACAATTCCCTTTTGAAGCAATTTGTTTTAGTTTTATATGCCAAATAGTTTTTTTCTCAGTAACAAATTTAGTGGCTATCTTGGAATTTCGTATGGGTCATTAACTAGATTTTAGGAATGGCTCAATGACACCATCCCTGCCAAGTTTCCTGCTTGTATCAACATTTGAATGATTCAAATAAAAACAGTGCTTGTTATCTGCTGTATAAAAGTACACATATCCGCCATATTGGATTTGACCTAATTTTGCCACTTTGCGATTGATTGATTTTGATAGATTTTTAGTATGTTATTATGAACACCAGAACGAACCTAAAAACACCAAAAAATCTTTTGTAGCAATTTGTTGGGGGTAAAACCTTATATTGACCCGACTAACCCGTTTCCAGGCAAGAATAGAGGGGATCAGATGAGCCTGTTGGCATGGACCTACAATTTTGAGGGGGCCTACTTCCTCTAGTATTTATCACTGATTACAAAACTGCTTTGCCTTACGATAAAACAGTGGGTGGTGTATCTTTAAGTCATCATGGTTTTCCTGTCACTTCTAGTAGGAAAAATCTATTTATCAAATGTCTCTAATAGATGGCCTAATTTACAATAGTTTATACACTGTCTTTTAATGGAACACGCACTGTTACTAATGTGGCTAAGTTTAATGATTTTTTCTAATAAAAGACGCAGTAACGGATCCAGAGGGGGTTCATAGGGTCCGAACCTCCTCCTTTTCTAGAATTTTTTTTTTTTTTTACATATATTTTCCGAGTAGAACGTGAATATTAACCATTTCCCCCCAGTTCAGTTCACCCAATTCATTTGGACCCCCCCTTTCAGAAATCCTGCATACGCTCCTGAGACGTCAATGTCTGTTATAACATTATTAGTTGTTCTAACACTACAGACTTATACACATTATTGTATCACTATAATTACTATTGTAATGTTTCTCATCTTACATTTTAGTAACTGATCTTTGTTTTGTTTTTCTATATCTATATACCAATATATATATGTATACGTATCTATCGTTATTTATGCACAGCCAACTCGCTTTTCTATTGTATTTCCTTGAGTCCGACTGTGACGCGGTCGGTCGTCGGATCGATCCTTCTCAGTGGACCCAATTGCACTTCGGACTATTTTCCGTTCCAACCAATGGACCACAACTGGTTAATCAAAGGCCGTGGTTTGTGCTGTGCTGTCTGTGGTATGATACATATAAAAGACCCCTTGCTGCTTATCTGAAAGAGTGTTTCCTCTATATAAATATGTCAGAATGACCATATGATTGACGTCTAATAGTCGATGATAAGATAAAAATAAACGTGCTCTAGAGGTGTCGTTAAATAAAACAAACTTTATTTGTATTTTATTGATGTATTGCTTTAAGTATGTATAACACTTTAAGCAATAAGGTTGTTATTTTCTTGTAGGTGTAATAGGAGCTGTATGCCCGATCATCCTGGCGATGCGTGTTGCAGGAGACATGCAGGAGTCAGCGTGCGTTCCGTGCTGTGTGCCGGGAGCGCTTATTGCGATGAGAACGAAACTGAGAACCGTTTACAACATTCAGGTGGCTAACTGTATTGAATTTTCCATATCACCACATTAAATTAATAAATTCTCATTATAAAAAGTTATGACATTTAAAATACATATTTTAGTATATTAAATCAGCGAATGACCTATTTTAACACCTTAAAGTAATGAATTACCGATATTACTATTTAAAATCAAGGAATTACCTATATTACCGTCTTAAATGAATTAATTACCAATATTATTATTTTAAATTAATGAATTACCGATATTACCATTTAAAATTAATGAATTACCTATATTACCGTCTTAAATGAATTAATTACCAATATTATTATTTTAAATTAATTAATTACCGATATTACCATTTAAATTTAATGAATTACCGATATTACCGTTTTAAATGAATTAATTACCGATATTACTATTTTAAATTAATGAATTACCCATATTATCGTTTTAAATGAATGAATTACTGATATAACTGACTTAACTTAATGAATTACCGATATTACTATTTTAAATGAAAGAATTACCCATATCACCATTTTAAATTATTGAATTACCGCTATCAACATTTTAAATGATTGAATTACAGATTTAACCACTTTAGTTAAGTAATTACCGCTATTACCATTTTAAAATATTTAACTACCGACTTCACCACTTTAAATTAATGAATTACTGCTATTACCATTTTAAATTAGTGAAATATCGATGTTTACGACTTTAAATTAATGGATTACCGTTATGACTATTTTAAATTATTGGATTTGTTAGTAAATTGTTCAATTGATAGTACTTTGGTTTGTGCATGCAACTAAGGGTATACTCATTTAGAAGTAATACATTTGAACACAAACATTTAATAATGTTTTGGAAGATTGTCACCTTGAGCCTGCCCCTTTAATAATGTGAGTAGCGGAATGTAGCTCATTGGAGAAGCGGTCATTCATCGGATCGATCCTTCTCAGTGTACCCATTTCCAGTTTGGGCTATTTTTCGTTGCAGCCAGTGGTTCACAACTGGTTCGCCAAAGGCCGTGATATGTGATGTCCTGTCTCTGGGAAAGTGCATATAAAAGACACCTTCCTGCATATTGGAAACTGCATCTTAAATGGTGGCATCGGGTTTCCTCTAACAGAAATATGTCGGAATGACTATGTGATTGACGTCGAATATCCGATGATGAGATAAAAAATCAATGTGCTGTAGAGGCGTCGTTAAATAAAACAAACTTTTGCAACTAAGGATATACTCATTTAGATGTAATACATTTGAAGACAAATGATGTTTTGGATGATTGGCAACTATGAGACTGCCCCTTTAATAGTGTGGTTTTATTTCAGGGTTCTATTATGGATGACTGTCTTATGGTGGCCTGCTGCGGACCGTGCCTGCTATGTCAAATGGCGCGCGAACAAGAGTATGTCAAGAAAATACAACAGTGAAAACATCGAAGGATTTTATCTATACTCTTCAAACAAAAGTAGGGGAATTGAAATAGTAAGGTTAATATCAACTATTAGAGGGAACAAATGTTTTGACAACAAACAACCATAGTAAAGAACGTTCAGGTGTGTTTATCATCTGGGACATGATAGGCAGACATGTGCGTCAACGTCAAAGACCGGCGACTACGTTAGCGGAACTTGGTCAGGTGCTGTAAGATGAGTGGAACAGACTCCCTAAAATGATCATTGAGAAACTCATACGAAGTATGCCTTGTAGACTGAATGAATGTCTGTCACATCGTGGCGGTATCACCTCTAATAATAAAAAAAAGTCGACTTTCAAATTTCTCTTCTGACCCCAATCATCCTTCGAGATCTTTAGCGGTTATAAAACCTACTGTAATACTGAACTACTGGTTGTAATGTTTGCCCAATTAATTCACTATTATCATATAACCATTCTCCGCAGATAATATACCTTACAGTTTTGGCAATTGTAAATTTTTATTAGAGTTCCCCTACTTTTTTTTAAGAGTATATTTTGTCAATATATATACAGTTTCAAAAGATAAAGTGTTCCATAATTGAATATATTTTGGTAATAAAACGCAAATCCATTAAAGTCTTTTAAAATTAAAGTGTTTCGGCTGTCAGAAGTTCTCGTAACGTAGTGACCGTTTTGCTGACGTCTAATTAATGGCAAGAACGGCCATTTTGGAATTTGATAGTGACGTCATTTTAATTCATACATTATTGACTCAACAGTCGGAAATTCCAACATGAATATATGGGATGATATGTTATTTGTGATACCGTGTAAAAATTGATGTCATTAAAGATTTATGTTCTTTCTTATTTTGTCTTGTATATATGTGTGTGTGTAATTTAGAAAATTCAAAGTGACTAAAACGTTGTTGTTGTTGTTGTCTTTTTAAGGCCAGATAAATAAAAATTGTTTAGCGTCCCCGCCCGACCTGAGAAATGGCCCCAACCTCCAAATATTTGTTAATATTTTTTGTAAAAAAAAAACCTCCTTCAAATAAAGTATTAAAACTCTGAAAACAACGTATAGGTGTTCAATTCCTCTCAGTTTTAAATATATACCCTAGCACTAATCAGTGGTAAATCAGATTCCACCTGAGATAGGACAAAGTACAGCAATGTGGCCTAATTATTATTTTAAAATTATTATAAACTATTATTATTATTATATAATCAAAGTGTTAACAACTTTTGGAGATTCCTTTAAAAGTACGTTCACAGTTTTTTTTATACAAGTTTTACAATTTATTTGGATAAAATCAAGTTTTAAAAATGATTTTGATGGATTGTATAAATTTCCCAGTCCTTTATGAGCGAGAAGTGTTATATTGTGTTTGTTACTAGCGAGCCAGTGATCACGTGATTCCAAAACAATTTTAAGAGTGCTTTTGAAGAAGAACCTTTTATTGATACCAGGATTTCTGAAAGGAGGAGGGTGAGGGGAGGGGGTCCAAACATTATGGGTTAATAGGACTGGGGTTAACTTTCACGTCCTTCCACTTGGAAAATATATATAAAAAGGAAATCAAATTCTAGAAAGGGGTCAGGTCATTTTAAAAAATGGCGGAATAATAATGAGACCCAACTTTTTATTCTGGTAACATTGCTAATATCATTCCTGAGAGATCCCTAAACAAAATGGTACCACTCATGAAGGATCATGGGGGAGTGAGTGCATGGAGACCTCTCTTGCCCCATGGACTATTAATAAGATTGGGTTGACATCATGTGGTATGTTTTGGCAGCCATTTTGATTCATTTATTGAAATAATATTCCTTTTTTCTCTAAAGATATACTCATTAACTATTTTGAAAGTCGCTGATTCATCTAAATACCAGATTTTATACATAGAAACAGAATTAGACATGCTTTACAGTTTCTGGGTGCATTTTTATAAATGATGTCCATCTTTGACGCCATCTTGAATTGTGGAGTTATGCAAGGTTTGACAAGGTGGCAAACACGGGATTTGAAAACTACAGACCAAGATAAAATACTCCGTAGACCACTATTTGCTTCACTTCAAGTATTTTTGAGACGTGCCCACGTCCAGTTTGGTTCGGGCACGCTCACCACGGGCCCAATGTCATTAGACAAGGGCACTGGGTGCGGGGAGTCCACTATCTGTCATTATTAGGCTACTTATGGGATCATATTTGCTCAACTGGTGGGGCTGTGTTGCTATTTATACAGTTTCATTTATACGAGGTACAGGGAAAGAAAAAGAAAGATCAAATTTATCCAATTAACTGTTAATACTCTAAAATAATTCAAAATGTAACTATGTAGGGGTTTAGATATTAGATACATTGCAGGCCCGTACGCAGGATTTTCTTTAGGGGGGTGCGTTTGTGAAGGCCTGAAGGGACATTCATGTTTTATTTTCGTTTTTAACGTTATTCTAGTAAATTAGCGGACCCATCGCACCCCCCCCCACACACTTTTTAGAACACATTTTCGACCTTGCACAGAAACCGTTCACTGTCATCCGCTTTGTTTGATGTTATTTTTTTTTAACTGTCCAAATAGTCAAATGCTAAAATGATAATAAAAAAAACGTGTATGTTAAATTTTATTTGATTTTCGCCTTATCAGATACAGATTATAATTTTTGTTTACAGAATAAATACACGAAAATGAGATATTGACGACAACAGCATATATGAGGCCAAGTGATGGCGGCCCATCACATTTTTGGCTTGAGAGACCAGGCGTTCTTAACAAACATAGCGCTATAAACATTGATACACTTATGACATGTGCAAGTTATTTCTTGAAATCTGATGAAATGTTTTCATAAATATTACAAAAACATATTTGAATATGATTATTTTGAGTCTGTGACGTTATGATCTTGTTCAATTCCTCAAAACTTGTCTTAGTTTCAAAACCGTGACAAGTATATTTCATTAATGTTTTGATAAGTATTACCAACCTGAAAACTAGTTTTAGTTTCAAAACCGTGATGTGTATGTTCCATTCTTGTTTCGATCAGTATTACCAACATGAAAACTAGTTTTTGTTTCAAAACCGTGATGTGTGTTTCATTCTTGTTTTGATCAGTACTACCAACATAAAAACTAGTCTTAGTTTCAAAACCGTGATGTGTGTTCCATTCTTGTTTTGATCAGTACAATCAACCTTAAAGCTAGTCTAAGTTTCAAAACAGTGACGTATAGGTTCCATTCATCTTTTGATCAGTACAATCAACCTTAAAGCTAGTCTAAGTTTCAAAACAGTGACGTATAGGTTCCATTCATGTTTTGATCAGTACTATCAACCTGAAAACTAGTTTTAGTTTCAAAACCGTGATGTATATGTTCCATTCTTGTTTTGATCAGTATTACCAACCTGAAAACTTGTCTTAGTTTCAAAACCGTGATGTGTATGTTCCATTCTTGTTTTGATCAGTACTACCAACATAAAAACTAGTCTTAGTTTCAAAATCGTGATGTGTATGTTCCATTCTTGTTTCGATCAGTACTACCAACCTGAAAACTAGTCTTAGTTTCAAAACCGTGATGTGTGTTCCATTCTTGTTTTGATCAGTACTACCAACATAAAAACTAGTCTTAGTTTCAAAACCGTGATGTGTGTTCCATTCTTGT
>JAULBS010109540.1:0-15210 GCA_032355785.1 Symmetromphalus regularis | reverse complement strand
CTTTTAATTGCATATGGTTTCTTTGTAATGTCTGGTTAATTGCATAAGAAAATGTTGAAAACTTTATTTTTAAAAAATTGATGAACAATTATCACATACTGGTATTTTAATGTTTGGGTTTGTTTTGTTTTTTTGAAAACCCATTACATATGCACTACAGTTGGAAATAAATGTGTCATATTATTAATGTGAATAACTTAGACACAATTTTTTTACATTAATATCATGATTGCATTAATTTCAAGATATACTTTATACAGTATTCAAACATTTTTTCAATAGCAGCAATGGATCTTTTCTGTGCACTATCCCACAGACAGGACAGCACACACCACAGCCTTTGAGATACCGGTCTTGAACTATTGGTTAGAATGAGAGAAAATCAGTCACAGACTGGCTCCAATTCTATGACCACCGCACTTTAGAATACTGAGTTTGATTACGTCCCAGTTTTTGAATGATGAAGGAACTGAAGTCAAATTGTTTTGGAGTTTTTTTATTTCAATTTTTTTTATTATTGTTACTATTTTTTTTCTTTCAGATTTGTCTTTCATGAGTTTTCCAGTTTAAAGATTGACAACCGAGTCATATACCCACACAAGAATCTTGATCTCAGCGACTTCATCTCGGGGCCAACAGCTAAAGATTTGACTTACGACCTTTACAGTATTGTTTGCCATTTTGGAGGTAACTAACATATTTCTCTGCTTTTTAAAATAAATAAAATCTAAGAAATATATTATCCTTAGGTGATATATTTGTCTTTGTTTTTTTGTTGTTCTAACCACTATCTTATTTATTATGTTCATTTTATTTTTCTTCTCTATATTGTATATAAGTAATGTTTTAAATCAGCTCTATACACTGTTATTTGTAAACCATATATTAACCATAGTATGATTTCCCCCCCAATCCCCAATAGCTAATGTTTGGTTTTTTTGTTGGGAGAGGGGTCGATAAACCACTATATATCTCTCTGTTTTTGTAATACATACCTAGACATCTTAAAATAGGCATGTACTGATTCGTTGGTTAGTTGTCATGCTTTTTTTTTTATTGTCTCCTACTGACATGAGAATGTTTTTTATTTAATTTTTAACAGGAGCCCACTCGGGTCACTACTCCTCTTACTCGCGACACCCACTGACCTCAGAATGGTTCTACTACAATGATGACACTGTCCTTCAGCAGACTCCAGGGGAAGATGATTTCAGCAGTGCTTATGTTCTCTTCTACCAGAGACAAGGTGTGTCAGCGTTAACGATGTTTGTTTAATAATACCACTAGGGCACATTATCGGCTATTGCAGGTCAAACATTTGGCCATTTTGACACAGATCACCGGCAGTCAGCATTTAATGGATTTTGAAGCACATTGTTGAGCTTGAGAGTCCAATGCCTTACAACAGAGGATTAATAATGTCCCAGGGAGTCGGATGTAGCTCAAACAGTAGCGTGTCCACCTAGCTCAAACAGTAGCGTGTCCACCTAGCTCAAACAGTAGCGTGTCCACCTAGCTCAAACAGTAGCGTGTCCACCTCTCAAGCTGTCAGTTGTATCGATCTTTCTCAGTGGATCCAATTGCAGTTTGGGCTATTTTCCATTCCAACCAATCTTTGGTTCATCAAAGGCCATGGTATGTGCTGAGGGCCAACAGGATTTAAAAATCTATACAACAATGAACATCTCTGGTGTAGCCATCATTAGGCAGATGAGGTGTTTTCCTCATCTGGAATTTCCGCAGATTTGTTCTGTTTCCCATGATATTGATTATCCACATGGTTCAAGCTCCCAGCTTCTGGGTTTGCCTCTGTTTTTCCCTCTCTGGCTACACCCCAGAACATTATAAGAAGATTTTTATTATATTGAGTTTATCAGTCATTTGTTATTCCATTTAACAACAGACTTAATCACCACCCATAATGACATTGCTTTTTAAACTAGTGTTTTTATTTCAGGGGCACATCCTGAGGTGCAGCCATCGATGTGTCTTCCAAGGATGGTTATAGAAGATGAACTTGATGATCCAGCAGTACTCGGTAATAGTGACGTGTCTGTTCCGTGTGAAGCAGTGCATTATGGACCACAAACCTTCGAAGCTGCATCCTGTGGATCTCAACCATTTGGACCACATCTTCCTGACGGCCAGTTCTTCAATACAAGAGAAAGCAAATCAGAAGACGGGACGTTGACAAATACAGGAACTGACAGTCCATTTGATTTCTATTCCTGAGTTTGAGGAAACACTCATAATGTTGGGTGTTAGGGAGCATTCAGTATTCTTGACATATTCCTATTTTAGCAAAGCGTATTGTTCATAAGAATAGGAAGATGTTGATAACTGAACATCACCCTTAAAGGTTTCCTTTCACACATTTTCCGAGACCAGTATTAAAATTTAAATATTGCAGTTCGGTGAGATCAACCGGCTCCTGACTTGAAACAACATTTAACTTTTTGGGTATATAATAAACATTTTGTAAAGATTGGTGTCACATTGACATTTGACAAGTCCCATGTTGAAAAGCATACAAAACTATCAGTTTGCAGAACATTGGTATGGAAACAATATTAACAACATAGTCGTTGCTCTTGAGGGAGGTAAAATATAAAAAAGTACAGTTTTTATGTACTACCTAGAACTGATCTAGTTTTAATGATCTATTCATTTCTATTCTGAAAGCATTGCTTAGTAGATTTTAAACTCCAGAGGATTAATGTTTATGAAGTGACCATTGTTCTGAGAAAATAATAACTTTTAGCATCTTCATAGTCCATCCATTATTTTGAAACAGTGCTTGCAGGGTTTCCGCCAGAAAATTATTTCAGGGTAAGCAGAATGGGGGGGGTGGAGGTGTGGTCTGTGTGTACTCCCCAAGAAATTATTTAGATTTTATAGGCTCATTAATGAATTCTAGACCACTTTGACGTATGTTAGCGTTGTTACCACCACGAGCATGCTGGCTTTGTTGTCTCTGGCTCCTTGAAGAACCTTTTAAAACAATTATCCCAACAATTTGAGGGTACAGAGTCATACCATCAGAAAAGTTAAGGGTGTGGAATTTTGCCTTCTAGCAAAAACCCTGACTTGGGACCACAAAAAATATCTGAAGTTATGCACTGCCTAGCATTAACAATCCTTTGGATGTTACTGACCAAAGCCTGTGTTACAATGTTAGCTTTCAGTAATTTGGTTTAAAAAATATAACATATCTTATATATTTTTTCCAGTTTATACATGTGAAAATCATCCATCATGTGAAATGTTGAACCCAAATGGCCAACTTCAATTTACTAAAATAACATTTATTACGATAGATGCCCAGATGTTTAAAATTATTTTGTCTGGATGTTTGCAATGGCTATGTTTCTATGGATATTTAGGAAGTCTGTTTTGTATCCAAACATTTAAAGTGTATTGGGATGAACTCATATTTTCACACTTGGTGTTGGTACATGTGACATGTCCTAACTTCAAGTATATGTATTTTTCTTTTAACGTGTCTGTATGACACATTCTACCCAGGGACTGTATGTATAGTGATAATCTTTGCAGTGAATCATCTTTTGAAATATAATTTGTGATATCGAATTGAATTTTGATTTTAGCTCTATAAATATAGATACAAATCAACTTTATATTTTTATTACATTTGTTGATGTTTGTAGTGATAGGCCCATTTGTTCCCTGCCCTATTAAAGAGAATGAAGACATTGAATTGAGTTTATCAATCCTTCCAGCTCATTATCTGGTAATTCACATTTTGTATTATACACAGCTACTGGATCAGTATCAACCAAAATTGAATAGTCTTGTCACCCTATAGCACAATATTTAAAATTGTTATAATACAAATCACTTCAAATTGTCATTCATTATGGACAAAACAGGTCTAGAATATTTTTTTTTTTTAATTGCAACTTTTGTTCACATTATAATGATGCAGTTTAAAGGGGAAAAACAATAATAATGATAAATAACAGAAAAAGGAGGTTATTTTAAATTTCCATTATAAATTTTCATTAAATTTCACTGATTAACTTGTACTTTGAGCACTGTTGGTTATAGTAAATTTACCTGGTCTTTAACCCAAATAAGCTTGTTATACACTGTAGTTCATCATCATACAAAAATCGGAATTCTTTATTGCTAACAAATCACTATTTGTGACTAAAATCACTCTGCAATACATTTGTGACTAAAATTATGTTACAACTTAGGATTGAACAAGTGCCACAGCTTTAAAAAATGTTTGAGTGCTTCTTGTCACGTTTGATATTTAATTTCCTGTTAACACTGATTAAAGATTTATTTTTATTTTGATATTTTCACACTGTAATGTATATTTCATGTCATAGCAGGGATTGTAAATATATATTATGAGTTAACAACTGTTTTAAATTTAACATGATTTTTCTTATCTTTTTTTGGTGAATTTTTGTTGTTATTTTTGGGGGTGTTGTTAAATAAAAATGCTTCTATCAATTCATGCTGCATGTACTGAACAACAAGAGAAATGTGAATATTTTCATTTCGCTGGTTCTTCATTTCCATGAATTTCCTATTCTACATACCAAATGTTCACTGAATTCATTCTTATGTCAAATATATTATGTTTAAAATAGTTGCATTTCTTTTGTTGTTCAGTATAGTTTGCTCAGATATTGGTCTGCATTTGCTTGTTGGTGGCTATTGTTCAAGTTGTGAAAGTTCGATGTATTCTGTCTAGAATAGAACCTGCAATTCTTTTATTTAAGCCCATCAATTTTTAGCTTGTTGGATGAAATTCAAATATATATACTGGTCTATGCAGAATTGTCCATACGTAACATGGAGAACACATACACTTTTATTTGTTACATTGCGTATATGGATAATTCATAGGCATATCCACTAGGAGAGCATAGAGGTTGTGCTTTTTCCATTACCCCCAGAATTCTTTGATTTTCTTTTGCTTTATGAATCAACTGCTGTGTGCATCTTTTTTATTTGCAACCCTGTTTTTTTCTTTTAAATTCCTATTTCTGCCATTAATTTGATGTGAGAGGGGAAAAACTGTCTTCGCACAGGTAATTTAATAAATACAATTAAGAATAATTAAAAGTTTCTTTTATGAAATAAAAAGGTTATTTTTGTTTTTAAGCCCCTGGATAACATGGGTTAAAATCTTTGTTCTCCAAAAAGTAGAATTCCCAATACATATTTCAGTTCTACATCCAAATTGAGCATTCCATAAATGGAGAAAAAATACCAACCATTAGCATGCCCATCAACAATTTTCTCAAGATTTAAAATACGTATAAAACTGGCATTAGCTCTTACCCCATAAATGTATTTCCTTTTTAAGATGGTTTCTAAACAACCTTCCACACTGGTCTTTTGTCAGTCTATTAAGCGGGCAAAAGATTTATCTGTACTGTTTATGTAAAGTATTTGAGCAGCATATACTGTGAAGTTGTTTAAATGCACACTCATCTCATTGTGTATCATAATTTGAATACAAAGCATGGTAAATAAAATCTGTCTAAATTAATTCTCTTTGACTTCTATTTTGATATGTAATAATGTACTAGTATTGTAACCATGTTTATGATAAATTATGTCAGACTAGATTCCCGGTTTATATATGTTTGACATTGTTTAAATGTAATTTCTTGCTATTTAGTCATTAATATCATTTTTAAAAAGAAGAGCAATATACATGTATTTATGCATTATCATTTGTTAAGAGTTATCAGTATCTTGTCACTGTATGTCTAAGTCATGCTCCTGTATCGAAACTGGGTTTTTTATAACAAGATTCATTGTAAATTATCAGCACTGTATGTGTAGTATTTTGATTGGATGTAACAAGATGCATTACTGACCCCCAATTTGCAGATATTTGTTTGTTTGTACTGGGGAGTTGTTAACCATACCATAGTTTCTTTACTTCAACCCGACATTGCCTGTGGCAATCCCATGGAGATTGCTGTGGAGTTTTTAATTCTCCGCAGCACTTTTTTTGTAAAGTATACTTTACACTAAAATTGCTGTGGAAAATGCCATGGACACCATTTCTCCACATAATTTATTTTGCCGTGGACATTTTCTTAATAGCAGGGGTTGTTACTGTTAATGTCACATTTAAAATTTTAGGTTGTAGAACATAATTATACTCTTAAACAAAAGCCCTAAAAGCATTGAAAAATTCAGCACTTGGATCAACAATTTTGACTTTATACAATTTGTCTGATGTTGATCACCTAGTCAGGTGAGTTCAAAGTTGGTCAAAGGTCATCTCTGGCAACAAATGCATCTCTAGCAATAAGCACTTTCTTATTTAAACAGTACATGCTAAAACATGTTTATTGAGTGCTAATGTTAAATCCAATTAAATGTCACACTAATTCATTGTTTAAAATGATACTCATCAATTCAAATATTTATATCTGAAGCAATGTCAACCAAAATGAAACAGAAGCAGAATTTGATTTTTTTTTTTTTTTTTTTTTTTTTTTGCGTTGGCTTTATGGCTCTTGCTAGTTAATGTTGAAGTTTGATAGAAAAATTTTAAAATAAATTTTTATAAAATTATATTTATATTTTTGTTTTAGGCATAAAATTTCATTTATTTGGTAAAAATATTTGATTGTTATGATCATTTGTTTACAAACAAAAGTCATATTTCTGCTTAAGATGTTTTATATATTTCTCATTGAAGCTTGTTATTTTTCTATGTTGGTTATTAACATTTTAAATATAAGTGCTATCCAATTTCGATTTCAGAAGCCCCTAATAACTCCGAATTAAAATTACCTTAATAATCTGAATTTCCGTTTGTATAGAGGACACTTTTGACATTGTTTTCACATCGCGTGACTTTTTTCACAAATTGTTAATAGGAAGACTTGGAAATCATCAGAGTTGGACATAGATCATAACTAGAGCAACCATCAGAGTTGGACATAGCTCATAAGTAGAGCAACCATCAGAGTTGATCCCCTTCAGAGGACTCATTGGGATATTTTTTTATTCTAGCCAGTGGTCCATGACTGACATAACAAGACAGTGTATGTATAATTCTGTTTGTGGGAAGGTGCATATAAAAGACCCTGTTCTGCTAATTATAAAAGGAGTAGCCTATGTGATGGCAACAGATGTCTTCTTCAACCATGTGTCACAAATACCGTGATAGCTTATGTGTTGGTATGTGAACCGGTCGGTCATCGGATCAATCCTTGTCAGTGGATCCATTTGCAATCTGAGCTATTTTCCATTCCAACCAGTGGTCTACATCTGGTTCATCAAAGGCTGTAGTATGTGCTGTCCTGTCTGTGGGACAGTCCATATAAAAGACCCCTTGCTGCTTATCAGAAAGAGTAGCCTATGTGGCAGCAGTGGGTTTCCTCTAAATACATGTCAGAATGACCATATGATAGACATCCAATAGCCGATAAGATAAAAAAAACAAAGTGCTCTAGAGGCGTCATTAAATAAAACAACTTTACTTTTTTTCTGCTAATTGTAAAAAGTAGCTTATATGATGGCAACAAATATGTGTTACAAATACAATGATTGCTTAGGTGTTGTTAAACAATTCTTTTTTTTGTTGTAATTTATCAGAACATTTCCAGACATTGTTTTTATATTAATGCAACCATTACCCTTTCAATAAGGGTTAGCCTTGCTAATACCAGGCATGGCACTGATAGAAAAAATTGTTTTCGCGCAACGATGTCACCCCACACTTCTTCTTCATTTGCCTTCTGATGCACTGACACCACACACATTCATGCATAGAGAATATTAAAAACAAGGAATTTTGTTTCTGTTTTTATTTTATTTTTTATTATTATATATTTTTGTTTGGCTTTTTGCGGAATTCCGTGGAGAAGTATCATGCCTATAATACATTTAAACATTCTTTACAAACATGTCGGTAGCATGTTGCCATGAACTAGCCTTCCGGTGTCCTGTTCAGAAGATAAGATCTATTGTTTGTTACTTGTGTCTAATTTGTGGTTGAATTCTATGTCGTATATCAGCTGTTTTTATAAATATATATTGCATTCAGGCATGGCTCATCAATGCTTTTTGCACAAGTCATTAATAAAAACAAAGAATTGGCCTCGAGATTTTGTTGTTGTTGGTTTTTTTTTCATCTTCCTCCAGTAGAACATGTTGTGGATGGGACTGTTTAACTGGGAAGACTGTATGGTAGTAATTTATACAGTGGAACCTCATCTATATAGTGTTATAATGTCTAGCCAGCCATTGGCAATATATAAATGCAAGCAATTTTATTTCATCTGGTACCACTTTGTTGACTACATTGAAACATTTATGGAGTGACTCTAAAATTGATTTGTGCAGAATTAGGGTTGTCAAGAACATTATCTATCGAAAACAATTCAAGCAAAATTTTATTTCCTGGGTGAATGAATAGTATGTAGTATGATCATTCAAAAGATGCATCTAGCATCTGGGATTTAATTTGATGGAATGCATCCTTGATAAAGATCTGAAACCACCTTTGACCACATATATTTTATACAAGAAAAAGTGTCAATAATATAATATTCTTTCATATTTATTAAACATTAAATAAATATTTAAAAACTTAAGATTTTTTTTTTTTTTTTAAACCTAGCCGAAATATGCTCTCCTCAAAATACTTAGGAGGGTGTTTACTGCAAGTTTTGGTCACTGTAAAACAAAGCAAGTTTCACAGAGTGGAGGTTCTATTTTTTTATAACCCGTCCATCAGTATTTTCACTCACATTTAGCAAGCTGACCGGTACTTTCTGCACCCTGGCTCACTGTGTATCGTTTGCAAATTTTAACTGGCCTGTTAGCAGAATTGGGTTATGTATAAATATGAACAATGTAAAGATCCATCTTATTTCAGTCTTTCTCTTGGATTTTTTTGTGCACCATTTCTCTAAACTGTGACAAGATTTTTGCCTCTCGTTTTGCTCTTTCTTCATGATTGAAGTTTGCCAAGGCGCGTTTCTCATCCGCACTGTAAATCTGGTTCTCTTTACGCAGACGCACAGCCTCCATACGACGATGTCTAAAAAACAAAAATACAATCTCAAAATCAGGGAAAGAAATTGTGTTTCTTTCAGCTGAGAATGACATCCTAACACAAGAAATTTTTAAAATAAGACTGTTTTAACAAATACGTTTTTAAAATAATATGTTACAGGGCCTGCGGAGTGCAATATATTACAGGGCCCACTGAGTACAATATATTACAGGGCCTGTAGAATACAATATATTACAGGGCCTGCGGAGTGCAATATATTACAGGGCCTGTGGAGTACAATATATTACGGCCTGCGGAGTACAATATATTACAGGGCCCGCTGAGTAAAATATATTACAGGGCCTGCGGAGTACAATATATTACAGGGCCCGCTGAGTACAATATATTACAAGGCCCGCTGAGTACAATATATTACAGGGCCTGCGGAGTGCAATATATTACAGGGCCTGCAGAGTACAATACATTACAGGGCCCGCTGAGTACAATACATTACAGGGCCTGCAGAGTACAATATATTACAGGGCCTGCGGAGTACAATATATTACAGGGCCTGCGGAGTACAATATATTACAAGGCCCGCTGAGTACAATACATTACAGGGCCCGCTGAGTTCAATACATTACAGGGCCTGCAGAGTACAATATATTACAAGGCCCGCTGAGTACAATATATTACAGGGCCTACGGAGTGCAATATATTACAAGGCCCGCTGAGTACAATACATTACAGGGCCCGCTGAGTACAATACATTACAGGGCCTGCAGAGTACAATACATTACAGGGCCTGCGGAGTACAATATATTACAGGGCCTGCAGAGTACAATATATTACAGGGCCTGCGGAGTACAATATATTACAGGGCCTGTGGAGTACATTTGAGAGTGGTGGGGAAACTGAAAAGTAGCTGCAGGAATCCCCTCATACTTCAAAAACTCCATATTTCGGCCACTTTATTATGTAACCGAGCCTGAAAATATTTTTTATTAAACAAAACAAATTTTTGGGTACTTTTTTTATATCAATTTTCTTCTAAAAAGTGTGAGGTCCATGCACCCCTTCCCCCACACTGCGTTGCATATATTAACAAAAACAGGAGTTAATTTTATTGGTCAATCTGTCTGACATTTTAATTTATTGTGAATTACCTTTAAACAGTGATTTATTTTTAAATGTTTTAACTATAATCATATTTTGACCCACAGTAGCCAATGTTTATTTATTTTTGCTGGGGATGGGGGGGGGAGTAGTTAAACAAGATTAATTTGAAGTTTAATAATTAACATTTTATTGTAAAATCAACTTTATGTAAAAAAACATTTAAACTATACTTAATTGTTTAATTTAGAACATTCTGACATGCAGAACAAAAAACATTATTTCTAGGACTGAAACAACCCACAAGCCAATTGTACCACTTGACTATCAAACAAAGTTTAGAGGATAACCCACCTGCTGCCACTCATCACGTAACCAACCCCTTCAAATGTTTCAATCTCTTCACACGTCAACCCGATCTCTCCTCTCCGTGGTATTCGCTTTCCTTCAGCAATGTAGGCAGCCATTGCGGCTCCTTCTCCGGGAAGCAGAGCTCGACCAAAGCTGAGAAAGAATTGGCCATTATTATAGATCAAACTGGCAGAACATTTAACAGTAGTACATTTGTAAAATGTAGGTGACATTTTACTCTCTGGTTGTTATATATGTCATGTAGTTGATGACTAGTGTGGTAAATCAAAACATAAATATCTGATTATTCAAAGCAGTGGAATATTTCCTTTTAAATACTGTAAATCATGAAATCAACGTGTCCTTAAATTAATACGAGCGACGGTGGTCAGACAAAATGCAACATCCAATTAATGCAAGTGGCCTCACAATGATATAGTAGTTTCCGAACAACACACATTTGTACAGCAATCAGCTAGTAATGTAATTTCTTAAAAACTGACACCACAAGCACTGTTGTTTTGGGAACAACTCATTTAATTGGGAATACTAAAATGTGTCAGAAATGACGATGGATTAATTTCCTAATGACAAAAGTGAACACCACGTGCAAGGCAATCATCACACACGGATGGCAGTTGGCGGGACTAGTGGTTTAGTAAATAGTTGTAATTACACTTTTATTAAGTATCAGTGTCGTAAGTTGTATCTTGTGTTGTTTTAGTAGTTTTTAATAAAATTCAATCAGTAATTATCAGATACTGGTATTTTAATATTTGTTTGTTTTGTTTGAATGACCCATCACATATTATGCACTAAAGTTAGAAATAAATATGACATTATTTAATGTGAATAACGTGGACTAACAATAATATCATAATCGTATTAATTTTAAGATCTACAGTATCTGTATAAAAAGTCCAGAAATAATTTCAATTTGATTTCTTTTGGATATGTTATGTTATTGCAATTAATGTTTAAAAATATTAAATTTTTATTTAGCATTTTTTGGGTAAAAATACTTTATGTTTTTCTCAACCATCACTTAATAACTCTGGCCAGATTGCTAAACTAAGTGCCAAGATCACACAAGAAATGCCTTTTAAACAATTTACACAATATATAATTTTGAAGTATTTCAATTAAAAACATTTCTTATATGATTGCTATAGTAACATAAAAAGTGAGAAAAAAAAATCCATACATTTCTGCATGTTTAACAAGACATGGTAAACATTAACATGTTTGATGACAATAACTGTTATAAATTATACATACTCTAGTCTGTCACCACCCGCTGCTGTTGGAACAAACGGCTGAGGACCAACAACATCAACTCCTACATCTGCATCACCCACTGAAATAAAACAGTTAATACAGAATTAAAGAAGCGGCATGAAATTTTCATAATTTCTGTTTAAGCCTATTTAAGTCATATGTAAATACAACATTAGGGCTCATTATTACTGACATTTTCCTATTCTTACAGAAAGTGTTAATTTTCAGACACACACAACCACACCCAATATCAGTATGCATAAAATGATGGTATCAGGTTTGTTCTGTAGACTATTAGTCACAAATACTGTATTTTTGACACACGCTTTTTGGTAGGCCATGAGTCACAAATATTGTATATTTGACAACAATGTTTTCCTGTAGACAGCAAGTCACAAATATTGTATATTTGACACAGGCTTTTTTGTAGTCCATGAGTCACAAATATTCTATATTTGACACGTTTTCCTGTAGACGAGTCACAAATATTCTATATTTGACCTAGGCTTTTTTGTAGGCCATGTTGATGAGTCACAAATATTAATTTGACACAGATATTTTCCGGTAGACAACAAGTCACAAATAGTATATTTGACCGGTTTTTTTGTAGGCCACGAGTGACAGATATTTTATATTTGACACAGGCTTTTTGGTAGGCCATGAGTCACAAATATTGTATATTTGATAGAGGTGTTTTCCTGTAGACAAGTCACAAATATTGTATATTTGACACAGGCTTTTTTGACGTCGTTGTTTGATGTTTAAAAATAGAATCTTGGGGGAATTCCTTGGTGATTCCTTTGTTGACATAATTCAGAAAGTAGTTTCGGTTATAGTCCGAAATAGTGCAAAACTGAGGTTCATGCATCTATGAATGTTGTTTTTTCAAGTTACGCGATGTCATTTGGATCAATCCAAGTATTTATAACAAATGTGTATTTACAAAATGGAATTATTTCTTTATGTTCGGCTGCTTCTTACCTTTTTTCTCCGTCCATACTACCTCCATTTCTTCATCATCAGATTCTGCACTTGAACTGCTGTCATTCACCTTGTCTTTCTTGTGTTTGCTTTTCTTTGCTTTAGACTTTTTGCTAAAAACATAAATGAAGGAAAACAGTAATAGGCTTGCTGAAACTTCAGATGATTATTTCATTCATGTATTGCTTGCACAAAAGAAAAAGTAAAGTTTGTTTTATTTAACGACGTCTCTACTCAATGATTTTTATCTTATCAGCTATTGGACATCAATCACATGTTCATTCTGACATATATATTTAGAGGAAATCCACTACCACCACATAGGTTACTCTTTCCGATAAGCAGCAAGGGGTCTTTTATATGCATTGTCTCACAGACAGGAAAGCACATACCACAGCCTTTGATGAACCAGTTGTGAGCCACTTGTTGGAAATGAAAATAGCCCAAACAGCAAATGGGTCCACTGAGAAGGATTGATCAGACAACCTACCGGTTTACAGGTGGACATGCCACTGTTTGAGCAACATCCCACTTCCATATTGCTTGCACAAGTCAAGTTCTACATAAAACCATTTTTTGTATATTTAATATCTGTATATCATTTGCATACAGTCAGTTTTCTATTAAATGAAACATCTTATTTTGTAAACGGGTTATGCAAACTGCAATGGTTTATTTAAAAAATGTTTTGCCTATTTTATCCATTCATAACTATTGCAAATTTTATATACTTATACACAAAACATACGAGCATATAGCATAAACATTTATATATATAACAGGGGTACCAGTGAGAAAAAAAAAAAATCCCTGAAAAACTAATTGTTTGGGGGGCATACCCCTCAAAACATTTTGAATCCTAGGATTAAAATGGTGCATTCTGACACATTTTGGTATTTAATTTTCAGGCTTTGTCTGTGTCTTTGGCACGTGCTGCACAACTTGTGATATTTTCCATAGGTTGAACCACCAGAAAGTAAGAAGTTCACACTTCCGATCCAGTCAAAATGGCATCTACATGTATCTTGTCTCACAGCCAAATCTCATCTGTTTCTGTTTTATGCTCAAGTTTTTGCAAAAGCTCGATTTTTTTTTTTCAATCTGGTTTTTCTCAATGAAGTGAAAATTCATTTTAAAAAGTGAGACCCCTGATATAATCAAGGACAATTTTAATTAAAGAAAATTATAATTTGCTTACCTTTTCTTTTTATGCTTTCTGTGTTTCTTACTAGACTTTTTCTTATTCTTTTTCTTCTTCTTCTTCTTCTTCCGATCTGAATAAAAACCCAGACTTTGTCAGATATTAACTGATTCACTGCACACGATGTATATTTACGTCAGAAACCACTTTTTATTCATGTGTGGGTCATGTATATATACATTTTGAGACCTCAACTGACATGAGGTCATTTACATATAATTAAAGCTATCTAAAAGATGATATCCTTCTGGCCAGCCTTGCAAACATTTCCAGTTTGTTTATTTCAAAGATTTTAAAAAAATAAACATTTAATAGCAGAAATGTTGTCAGGTTCGCGTGAAACACGTGGATGACCTGTGCGTATGTTTAGGGAATCTGAAACCATGGAACTAATAACGAACTCCGATTCAGACAACAATTATATGGAAGAAAGTGATGACTATGAAAACGAACAGGAAAGGGCGAGCGACCTACAATCGCACAACTCTATTTTTTTGACAAATTCTGAAAAAAATGCTCAGCACAGAGAATGACACTGCTAAAAAATATCAGCAGTGAATGAGTTAATTAACATTTTATTGACTATTAATTAAACCAATTGTTTGCTATTGGTTTTTAAAACAATCCTAGGTCTCAAATTATTAATGGCCTATTACTAAGTGAAAGTAAAATTACACTGGTTCACAATTTTTTTTTGTAACAGAGTGTTCTTTATTTTGCACATTAATAATTGCCATTATATATGCACTACCATATCTGACAGACTATATATAGTATTTGAACATCATGATTTAAAACACACCTCCTAGTGAGTAATCATCTGGGAATATACATTTCTAAATCAATCAATCATATTTCATCTTTCATACACTACGTTACTTGTAATTCAATGGACATGGTTGTATGCCTTAGTAACATTACAAAAGAATGACACTTTCATTAAGCAAAGTTATGTATTCACTATTACTACCACCACTACTACTACTACATTACTACAACTACAACTATATTACTACTACTACATTACAACTACTACTACTTCTACTACTACAGTAACTACATTACTACTACAGTAACTACATTAATTCTACTACTACAGTAACTACATTACTACTACTACTACTACAGTAACTACATTTATTTACTACTACAGTAACTACATTACTACTACTACTACTACAGTAACTACATTTATTTACTACTACAGTAACTACATTTATTTACTACTACAGTAACTACATTACTACTACTACTACTACAGTAACTACATTTA
>JAULBS010109529.1:0-15210 GCA_032355785.1 Symmetromphalus regularis | reverse complement strand
GATAATAATCTTACATTGATGTTATTGTTTTAGTTGAGCAGACGACAGTCAGTGGACAGATGTTAAAGGATGTTATCTTACAAATTTAAGACTGATAATAATCTTACATTGATGTTATTGTTTTAGTTGAGCAGACGACAGTCAGTGGACAGATGTTAAAGGATGTTATCTTACAAATTTAAGACTGATAATAATCTTACATTGATGTTATTGTTTTAGTTGAGCAGACGACAGTCAGTGGACAGATGTTAAAGGATGTTATCTTACAAATTTAAGACTGATAATAATCTTACATTGATGTTATTGTTTTAGTTGAGCAGACGACAGTCAGTGGACAGATGTTAAAGGATGTTATCTTACAAATTTGAGACTGATAATAATCTTACATTGATGTTATTGTTTTAGTTGAGCAGACGACAGTCAGTGGACAGATGTTAAAAGATCTCTCTGAGATGACGAAGAACCTCAGGTTTTTAACTCTCTGCAAAACTCACTTGCAGGTTAGTAGATGGCTTCCTACATTATATATATGGGTTATCCATAAACTACATTTATCATTTATCCCTCTTATATCTTTGACATAAATCACATATTAAAGAGGTGTAACTATGCAAATTTCAATGTTATAAGTATGCAGATTATATATTAATGATATGCAGTAGCGGATCCAGGGGTTCGAGACACCCCTCCCTCCTTTTTTTTGTTTTTTTAAACTTTTTCCAAGTGGAAAGACATGAAAATTAACCTTTTTTTCCCCTATTCTATTCACTCACCACGTTTGGATTCCCTCCTTTCAGAAATCCACATTTGGACCCCCCTTTCAGAAATCCTGCATCCGTGCCTAATGTGCAAATTATGGAATTAATGTTAGGTCAAGGTTATTTACAAACATGATTGCATTTGTTGTGTGGGACATTTTTTTGTCAACAAAAAAAAAAATAATAAAAAAAAAATATGAATGCATCTACAACCATAAAGTAACACTACCTATCACTAACTATAAAGTTCTGTATAATGATAACTATAAATGGTGACGATATGACATGAGATTAAATAAAGTTTGTTTATTTAACGACGTCTTTAGAGCACATTGATTTTAATCTTATCATTAGCTATTGGATGTCAATCATATTTAATAAGATTACTAAAAACTATACAAACATCAGAGGCTTGCCAAAATACAGATTAACAAAGTCTCGATTGATATTTTCTATATTTAAAAAAATACTCATGACAAAACCTCGACTATACTTCGTGTCACCTGACTTGGAACATCAAAACACCAGCACTTTTCAGTATAAAAATAAGTGCCCAAATGACAAACAACTGCCTTTCAAACCTCTTGCAACATGTACATGATACACAAAAGTATTTCATTTCATAACTTTTTGGGTTATATATAGTTGCTTTGGTAACAAAAATTGTAACTGAAAAGTGCAAAAAAAACTATCAAAAATGCTTAATAATCAGGGATTTCTCCTATAAAACATTTAATATTCAGCATATCTTATTGAAATTTTTTATAAAAAATTGGTCTTTCATTTAATTTCCAAAACCGTTTTCCTTTTTGTTCTACAGTCCCTTGAAAAAAAGTTATTGTTAAAAATGATGATGCCAATCTGAGGTGATGCGAAGTCTAGTAGATTTTTTCTCTCACTATTTTCTCAGATTCCAAATTTCAGTGATAATATATTATGGATGCCCCTTAATCAAACAAAGATACTGGTATACTATATTCCTTG
Organism: Symmetromphalus regularis; assembly: GCA_032355785.1. Classification (NCBI taxonomy): domain Eukaryota; kingdom Metazoa; phylum Mollusca; class Gastropoda; order Neomphalida; family Neomphalidae; genus Symmetromphalus; species Symmetromphalus regularis. Next base: position 13,468 of record JAULBS010109529.1, on the reverse strand, counting down.
AACACATTCAGTAATAAAAGTTTTGGCTTTTTTTAGTTGTTACTCTGTGAACTTTATGGGTTGGATGAATGTTTCCTGTACAGCCTGGCTACTTCACTACCTTCCCAGCCTCTGATACTCCGACCCTACGAATCAAACCCATCCCTGCAGTTCCAGTGTGTAAACAAACCTGTGATTGGCTGTTCCATGAGAGTTCTCCAAGCTGGGGAGTGCGATGGACTTCTAGCTTATCTATACGTCTCGTAAGTTATACATAATACATGGAATTGAAAAAAAAATGTTAATGGAATATGGTAATCTAATAGATATAAAATTCCTGTAAACAAAAATCATGGGAATCCCAAAGAGTTTCTCATAAAATCATTTTTATGCAGGGCCACTGGAACAGTTGTGATATTGAGGCGGCAGACTAGTGTTGTTAAGTATTATGAATTTGCTAGGGGATTTTGGGGGTATGCTCCGCCAGGAAAATTTTGAAATGTAGATACTGAAAAAATTATTTTAATGGCTTTTGGACAAAAGTTATATCAATTACGGCAGCCATGTTATGTTGATATTTTAAATTGTTCATATATTTTAATTTCAACTGGTAATATCAATTTAAAAAAAATATTTTTCGTTTTCATATAATTATAATTATTTATTAGCATCAAATTCTGAGTAAATAAGTCACTAAGTTAATAAATACAGTATTAAAAATACATGATTGCCTTAAAGTAGCTGGAATCCAAATGGATTTGGGTTGAAGTTGACAAAACATGAGACTTGTAAAAAATGCTTCACCCTTCTCACCCTTCTAATTATTAACACAGGAAAATGTCATGTTTTGTCAGTTATAATCTATATTTTAATGATGAAATTTGTATTCTCGCTAAGACACCTGCCTCCAATCATGTTCCATGTACAAATAGAAAACTGTTGATAATAGTAATTATTGTAAGTTTACATCACTTAACTGCTCTGTTCTCACTGATAATAATTATATTTGTATTCCTCTTCTGTTTAGTATTCATTTTTTGTTTATGTTTGTTTTAGATCTGCACTGAGTGATGGCTATGTACATCAGTTCTTGTACTGCTACCGCTACTTCATCACAGCTGAGCAAGTTCTCGACTTCATTCTCGATAAATATACGGGTTCACAAAAGTAAGTTAAATTTAATTCAAGATTTGAGTTTTTTCATGTTAATCGTAATTAAAATTTTTGCTGTTTCAAATAATAATAGTAGTATTAACCAATGAACTGATATCTTTCAGAGGAAGTGGTACTGACAAGAACATGATTCGAATCCGACACCGATCTTTAGACTTGTTGTCATTCTGGCTTGAAGGATTCTACACGATCGACTTTGAGCACAACACAGTATTAACCAGCAAGCTGGAAACATTCCTAAATAGCAAGGTTTTTATTCATATTGATATTAATGTTATCGTGAATTTTATAATAATAAAACCTTTACCGTCAGTAGTGGAAACAGGGCAGTGGGGAGTTCAGTCCCTTCAAAATTGTAGGTGCACTACATTTTACAAACATAAAATTGTATTGTTTTTAAGTTCATTAATACCAAAAACAAACAGTCCTATAAGGTACAGAAGTGTTTTTGTGATGTATCCTAAAACAGTAATGCTAGTTCTGCCCAGGATTGTCTTGTCATCTTTTTATCCATCTCATAAAATTATTGGTTAACTAACATCAGAATCAACCAATTTACTTATTTCAGTTTGTTTTCTAGCTTTAATAATTGTTTTGCCTCAATTTTGAATTGTTTACATGAATATGGTGATGATTCTCTTGAATTTGCCAGTTTGTTATTCGATTTATTACTCTTCTAGGTGAACCTGTCAGAAGAAACAAGATCTCATGAACTGCTAAATCTATTGGAGTGGTGTCATAGTGGTCATAACATTGAGCTCTGCTCTGCTGATGACAATGACGATGAAGAATCAACTAGTTATTTTGTACATGTGACGCCATCCAAGAAGGTAAGACTGGCAAACACCCCTATCCTAATGGTGATTTTATTTAAACTGGGTTCTGTGTAAGATTTAATTAATGAATTTGAATGTGTATGATCTAAAGTCATAGGTACTGTAGTATAACTTTTAGGGTTAAGAGTCAAAGGGGGAATGATATAAGTTGAAATTCTTTAATATTTAGTGTATGTGCATGTGTACACAGTAAATAAAAGTTTACATTATGAAAAATATACCGGTATTAAGTTTTACATTGACAGGTATTTTATTCAATATTTATTTTTATTTTACTCAGTTTTTATTTGGTCCCCAGACCAAAGCGTGGTTAGTGCTAAAAGTTTAACATTTTATGATATAATAACTTTTATCTATGAAATGTGATAAGTCTTCTGCAGTAAAAAATAAATACATCAGGTTAGTTTTTAAATCTAGAATTTTGTTTTTCCTTTTTGCAGTCATTGGAGGAGAGATTAATGGAGGTAACTGTAGAGACTACCACTGCAATGTTGTTAATTAGTATTGGAATGATTTAATTCATATCACAATTTATATTAGGAGATTCACAAATAGTAGTGTTATTATTGTAATAACATATGTAGTCTTCAAGTTAGAATGTTTTATTCCACATGTGACACCATGTAACGAAACAAGATATGATCTTCAGAATAACATTTTTAATGGTCATTTTAAAAAAAGAATTCCACATTTGTTTGGAAGGAACTGCATGGCATTAACAGTCAACACTGAAAGTCTCTCAGACATCCTAGAGCTTCAGAGACCTAGTTCTGTTAAGTGACACAAAGCAGGGTTTTATGGCATTACTGTTAATTTGAAATATGGAGACAGGGGTGTACATTAACCTTTTTCAGATACCGGCCAGACTGGCCAGTAACCTGGAAAAATGAACCAGCCACTCAAATTTCCAACTGGCCTCCCAAAACATCTAGGCCAAGAATGGGCAAGTCGAAGGCTGAAAACTGGTAGTCTCGCACATTAGGACTATCGCGTTTGGAGTTCAGTTTTGTGGTTCACTTCGGAGAAACTCCAGGTGGCCAGTAGGGCAGATGATTATCAATACTGAACTCGCCCGACTCTATTTGATCCCGGGGTGGGGGATGGGGGTGAGTGGGGTGTGGTGGTCGACGGCAAATCTATACCCCTGTGGAGAGATGGAGAAGTTAATAGTATTACATATATCACTGTCATTTCTTAGAGTAAACATGAAATTTTGATTTTTTAATAAATCATTGTTATTCCATAAAGGAAGATTGCTAGTCACCCAGTCCACACCCTTTAGTATTGAATAATAATAAACAAGAAATACAAATTACAGTATGATTTGTGTGGTAGTTGTGACCATTGGTTCAAATTCTCTGTCACTGGGACATCACAAAAATGAATGCCCAAACTGCTAATTACTCAGTTAACAAGTAACTAATACAGTATAAAAGAGAGAAAAAAAATAGTTTAATAATTAACAAAAAACATTTGAATAAGAAAAACAGAGATCCATAATTATTAAACTTTGAACAAAAATTTGAATTTTTTTTATATTTATAACTGAATCATTTTTAAACACTTTAATTGACAACATAACGTTTTATAATTTTTGTTTTAGATTACCTTAGATTTTTTTTATAGAATGTGTTCTGTCATCCAAACAATACAAATAATATTAATTTAATGTATTTAGTATGTAGATATTTATTAAATAATTGTGTGTGTGATATAGCCTTTAGTTTTGTTTGGTTTATCCTAGCTGTTATATATTACTTACAATTTACCAGACAACAATGTATTGATCATGTTGATGCTTATTCACAATACTAACAGACTTGTTATCTACATATCCACATCATATATAAGATTTATGCTTCTAAATGAATTATATTACTGCTTTCAATGTTACCATATTTATACTATGTAAAATATGTTTTACTGTTTTCCAGAATCTCCATTTTTGTTTTTCTTTGCAGTCATGTATGAACTATTTTATATTTTCTACGTACTGTTTTATTTGCAAGCTTTCATGTTGAGGAGTATTATAATATTACTTCTGCTCCAGCACTAGGTGTATGAATGTTTGTATCTGAAATATTTTAAGCAGATTCATTGTAAGCAGATATTAAACCTTCAGTTTCTATCTCGAATTTCTTATTTTGAAGCTAATTTTATTACAATAATTATACATAATGGGTTAGTGATTTAGGTTTCAACTGGCTGTCAAAATGGACTTGCAATACCTGGCTTCTAATTAAAATGAGATGAAACCTTTAAAATATAAAATGTTATGGATATTACATTAAGGGTACCTGATATTCTTGAGGTGGAGTCACATCTAGGATTCACCACTATATCAAGTTACCTCTCTAAAAGCTTTGTGTGTCTGTTAGAATAAAGTGATCATACTAGTAACATTTTGATGATTTCATGTTGTAACTAATTTATTTTGACCCTTTTTTTGGACAGATTATAATTTGTTTCTTATATTAGTTTTGAAATAATTCCAACTTTTGTTCATTTCCAGTGGGATTCCTTCCGATCTAACAAACGTGCAAAGATGACCCCCAAACTTATGAGAGGAATGAGCACAGCAGAAACAAAGACCATTGACCAATTCAAGATGGCTGCCAGTCTGATGGACTTGACCCCAGTGTCGACGTCACGCAGAGCAGACAGCTTTGTCATAGATGACTACAGTCCAGCTAGTCTGGTAGAGCAGCTGACACTCTTAGAGCAGGTTTGTTTGTTATACAGTCAAAACTGGTCTTATGGTACTCAGGCCTGGATGCAGGATTTCAGAAAAGGGGTGGGGGTGGGATCCAAATGTTATGGGTGAACAGAACTGGGTAAAAATGGTTAATTTTCACATCCTTCCACTCGGAAAATATATGTTAAAAAATGAAAAATCTTTGAGAAAAGGTGGGGTACTTACTCTGTATATAGGCCTGTGCAAAGCTAGTAATAAGGCAGGGCCAGATGGGAAATGTAGACCCACATTTGAGACTGCTCATTTTTGTAATGAATTTTAAATACCAAGGTGAGTAGGCCTCTCAAAATTGTAGGCCCATGCCAACTGGCCTATTGTTCTGGCCTGCCTGTATAAAGGATAAAATTAGATGTGTCCCTTCAATGTACAAATTCATGTATTTCATCCCCGTTCAATTAAAGCCACCTAATTATAACAACCTTTATAATTATAATTGGTCCCTTGTGTGATTGTTATGTATAGGTTTGACTGTATGGTAATGTTAGAAAACCAACAAGACTGATATTAATAAAAGTTAAATACATCATTACCATGTCTGACCGACCGACTGCTAATTTATTATAACGTGCCCACATCGATATTGGATCAGGTATGCCCATTTCAACCTGGAGCCCTAAGGAGAGGGAACCTGACCTGGGATGGGGGTAATCTATGTGAGGCAGTAAAGGTCCTGTAATAGTCATTTGATAATATATGCAAATAGACTTATCAGACTTGACACAAGTCATACTGTGTAGAGAAACATCTTCAGGTAAATAGTGAGAGGTTCACACCAATAGTCTTGTTTAACTTCCTTTTCTCTTGTCTTATGTGCACTGCCCATAATGACTTGATGATAGTTATGATTTTGATTGTAGGAGATGTTTCAACAAACACACCCGGTTCACTACCTCAACTCTAAAGCTCACGGTGTTGGTGTTGCTCTCTCTATGCAAGGACAGCGCACACCGCTGTTACCCAGGTTTGTGTTCACATTGCTTCCATCTGTATGATGATACCCAGTTTAACACACTGCTTCTTCAGAAAAAATGGGTCAATATTTCTAAATCTGAGGTAACCGTTAGTCTGTTCACATGGTTTTTATCTAGGTAACCAAGTCGGGTTACGTGAAATATATTTGTGTAACATGTGTGTTTCCTGATTGGTTACCTCAAGGTTACGTTGAAATTATGTTTTAAATACATAATTTTTAGCTTAAATAAAGTTAGAACAAAATACAAAAGAAAACAATTTATAAACAGTTTTTTTATGTTTGCTGTAGTTAGTTGTTTTGTTTTGATTTTTTATATATATATATATATATATATATTTTTTTAATGAACTCTTCCTGATTCCTTTTTTTCATTTTGTGCCATCCAAGCTACATACACTTTATCTATAGTGATGTTCCAAATGTTTGTTTTTTAAAGCTCATTCTGCTATGTAGGTATTTTAAAACTTTTTACGTTAAAACCGTTTTCAGCATTTGTAAAATTATAGGCAATCCAGTATTATGTCAGCATAATTATATTCATAAAGATGAAATAGCAGCAGATAATTTAGATTACATGAGTAGTGTGGCTGTAATTAGTGAGAAAAATACTGTACAATTTTATGTGGCAACATTTATTTGTCCGTCATATTGAAAGATTGTGTAGAAAGTTCGAACAACAGAGATGTTCTATATAAGGGAAGGGTGATATTTATTTGTAAAACTTGAACATATTTCAGAAAGAAAGACGATCCCATAGCTCACAACTTGTTTGTTAGTGACCCGCCATTGGAACCAGTGGTGTACCAGTGGATTAAGTTTAACCAGACCATTTCTCACTGGGTTGCAGCCGAGATCATTGTCTGTATTTCTGCAAAGGTTAGTTGTTAGTTGACTTATTTATTAATTGCAGTGATGTTTACCAAATTTTAAGCCTAAGTTTTGCATGAGATAGATAAATATATTCAGTAAGCAGCAAGGCTTTTATACTCAGTCCCACAAAAGGTAAATCACATAGCAAAGGATTTTGTGTATGTCATAGACTTTTGGATGGACAAGAAACAACCGCACCTTGGTCAGAACATCTGCAGCTGACCTTCATTCAAGTCCCTCTGCAGCTGACCTTCCTCAAAGTCCCTCTGCAGCTGACCTTCCTCAAAGTCCCTCTGCAGCTGATCTTCCTCAAAGTCCCTCTGCAGCTGATCTTCCTCAAAGTCCCTCTGCAGCTGACCTTCCTCAAAGTCCCTCTGCAGCTGACCTTCCTCCAAGTCCCTCTGCAGCTGATCTTCCTCCAAGTCCCTCTGCAGCTGACCTTCCTCAAAGTCCCTCTGCAGCGGACCTTCCTCCAAGTCCCTCTGCAGCTGACCTTCCTCCAAGTCCCTCTAAAGCTGACCTTCCTCCAAGTCCCTTTGCAGCTGACTTTCCTCCAAGTCCCTCTGCAGCTGACCTTCCTCTGCAGCTGACCTTCCTCCAAGTCCCTCTGCAGCTGACCTTCATTCAAGTCCCTCTGCAGCTGGCCTCCAAGTCCCTCTGCAGCTGACCTTCCTCCAAGTCCCTCTGCAGCTGACCTTCCTCCAAGTCCCTCTGCAGCTGACCTTTATCAAATGCAGCTGACCTTCCTCCAAGTCCCTCTGTAGCTGACCTTCCTCAAAGTTCCTCTGCAGCTGACCTTCCTCAAAGTCCCTCTGCAGCTGACCTTCATCCAAGTCTCTCTGCAGCTGACCTTTATCAAATCCAGCTGACCAACCTCCTCTGAAGCTTACCTACATTCAAATCCATAACCTCTGTTTTAAGGCTTTTTTGTTCCATGTATACTATTTATATTTACCAATTTATTGTGAATATTCCTTCATAGATGTGATTTGATCTTATTTTCATTTATTTGGCAATCAAATGAATTTATTTCCGATATTTTCCTGAATGTGATCTCCTAATACCTTAATAACTATTTAGAATCCAATTGAATTGAATAGTTGTTTGAAAAACTGAAACAAAAGAAAAAAATCAGCTACTGGGGATCATAAATGGTTAAATTACAAATGTCTTATATTTAACTTTTCAGAGCCAGATAGCTGTGTTGAGCAAGTTCATCCAGGTTGCTAGGCTGTGTGCTGATGTACGTAACTTTGCTACATGTTTGAGTGTGCTGGATGGACTGGAGAACCTCATTGTCAGACAGTTACCCATCTGGAAGAGTCTGTCATCTAAGTGTGTTACCACTATGGAAGAGTTGGCCACACTCAAGGTAATGGTTTGATAGAAACAATTACTGTACCCTGCCCTTTAGAAGAAATCTTGATTTAAGCTTCACAAGTCTCCTTAAATTCAACCCAGATTGGTTTGCACAAAATGAAAAAATATTTTTGTTACACAAGGTTAGCATAATTATCTTATCATGTTGAAGTCTGAGATATTTAGGAAGCCATTAGCCTAAATTTGTTCAAGTGATGCTTCTAGATGGATATTGTATTTGATAATAAAGTGAATAGATTCCTAAATTCTCAAAAAGCAGCTAGATGACATTTGGTTTTGGTTTGGGACATGTTTGTTTTGAAATAACTGCAATGCATTTTAGTGTGGAATACAGATTTAAATCTCTATTTTGATATTCTTGTGTGTCTTGTAGAAGGATTATTGGTGCCCATTTTTTATTGATGTTTCTAGATTATTTGGGGTTTTTTTTGTTTTGTTTAGGGTATGGGTTTTTTCATATACTTATTTGTATTAACAAGGATATTAAATTTATATAGATGGGATACATATTTGGTATTATTACCTCTTTGTGTACAACTATTTCAGATGCAGCTAAAGAGTGACCCTGATGCACTGATGAAAGAAAAGGATAGCTACCTTCTTCCCACAATCCCATCTGTCCTTTACTTCCTGCTTCATGTTCAGCAGTTGGAGATTGGAGGATTTCGATTGGCTAACGGCATGTACAAATGGGGCAAAATGAGGTATTTTGATTTGTGCTTGAATATTTGTTAGGAATTATTTTCATAATTTTTATTGACCTTAAAAAATTCATTCCAAGAGTAATTCTGAATTGTTTTAAGTTATAATAGTTTACAAACAGATACATGTCAGAGATAAAACCCAAAATTATAATCACAACCTAAATGATGAGTTGTTGAATGTCTACTAAAAATAACATTGACTCACACATTTGTGAGGTCACTGTTTTGATAGTGGTTCATGATTGCATGCATCAAATCATTGTTTAGAACATGATCTGCATTCTTTGGTTTGAACATATTTATTATCCAAAATAATCTTATTTAATTTGTAAAGACCTCTCTTAGTAATTAACAGAACATTTATATAATCAATATGACAAGCATGATTTTATGTGTAGCATGTGTTTTCACTCTCAATTAAAAAAGATTTTTATTATTATTATTATTGAAGTTCAGTAATTGCAAATAAAACCAAAGCCAATATTAGAAATGAGAGCAAAGGATAAATCATTTACAGAATGAGGAAAAAACCTTCAGTATTAATTTTATGTATGAAATGTTGAAATGCATTTTCTTGTATTTCAGAGCAATATCTCAAATGATAGATATGATCAGACTGTTCCGTGACAGCGAGTATCTGTTTGAGCGAGACTCTCAGCTGCTAGATTTCATACGAGGTCGGATACAGGAATTTAGTAACCAGGACCTGCACGCCATCGCAGTGAACAGTGATATTAACATCCAGAAAGTAGGCACCAAGGGCTTTCATGGAGCTCTCAGAAAGATTAAGGACAAGCTACAGTCAAAGGGAGCTAAATAAAGTGACTGGGAGATGACAAATATAGGATGATAGTGCTACAAGCAAAATGATGAAAAGGAGAAATACAAGGGAGAAAAATAATATTTATGCAATGAAATACAAGGGAGATAACATGTGCAAAGAAATACAAGGGAGGTAAATAAAATGAGCAAAAAATATAAGTTTAAATGAAAATCTTCTGCAAAGAAAAACAAAGGAGATAATGAGAATACTTGTATAAGGAAATACAAGTGCAATAAATGAAAAATTTATACAAGGGAGATAAATAAGAATATTTTATGAAATAAGATATAATAAATGTTATTGATGCAAATGAATACGAAGTATGTACCATATGAACATACGAGGGTGATTGATAGGTTTGTGGCCTAAGGTAGAAGTACACGAACTGCACGTTTCACTGAATATGAGCAGTTCAACTTGTTAAATGGTTACACAGAATGTTTGAAGTTATTATTATAAATTTGGCGTGGAAAGCTGACAAGAGGAGTACTCTGCTACCAGGACAATGCTCCGGCACACACTTCCACAGTGGGCATGGCAGCTATCCAGAAATGTGAAATCAAACTTATCAAACATCCACCCTGTTCTACTGATTTACCTCTCTCTACTACCTCTTCTCGAAAAGAAAAAAAAAAGAGCTCTGTGCTCATTACTTTGCCACAGATGATGATGTTATGAATGCTGTGGACCACTTTCTAAGGGCCTAAGATTGCACCTTCTACACAGTAGGGATCTGTCTGCTCCACGACTGCTCGACTAAGTTTGTTAATGTAGGAGGGGACTATGTTGAAAAATGACTGCTTTTGATTTTCTAAAACTGACTCCTCCTACCCTAGGCCACGAACTTATCAATCACCCCTCGTATAGTGTAAAGATGCTGTAACATTGTTTACTTTAATGGCAGTTATATTATAAATAACTTAGCTACTATTAACTTTTGACATCATATTGACATAATAGTAAGAATGTTATTCCATGTTTCATCAAAGATTTTTCTATCTTGTTTAAACTTAATAAATTGATTATTTTATTAAAGATGCATAGTTTATGCACATTAAAAATAGCTCATGTTTAACGTATAAATATGTTAACCACAATGTTAATTAACATATTGAATGGTACTTGTAACATGTTAAACCAAACATGTTGAGCATATTTTAGTTGTATGCAAGAAAATCCAAGATAACGTATGTTTAAAACATATGACAGGTTCCATGTGCATGTAAATAGAGAATAATCAAGAAGTTCATACGTGAAAAATATGTTTATGTGAAACATGTTTATCATATCCTGAAAAAATATACTAGTATTTAAAATATGTTCATTCATTAATATATTAAATATATGTCATTTCATATGCTATGTGGTAATTATTTGTTCTATCCATGCTTGTATGACCATTAAGTTATGGTAGGGTTTAATTTTCTTAACATTCATTTAACTTTGAGTATAAGTAATTCTCTCAAATCATCCAGATGAGTTTCTAACTCATGATTTAATATAGATTCGTTGATGTTGAGAAACTGTAATACTTTTGAAATTGGGCAGGGTTCCCATGGTCATTAAAAACCTTTCCAGGTTTTGAAATTTGCAAAATACTTTTCAAGGGCCTTGAAAAGTTTAGAAATTTTGGTTAAAACTGAAAAGTCATGAAAAGGTTAAATTTCTGCATCAGCCAAGATTTTTTTTATCTGCTTTCGAGCATTATGTCCCTGAAAACCATGTTTTTCATCAATGAAAGTCTTGGATTTTTTCCTCGCTAAATTTTATAAACACTTTCTTTTTATGCAGGTAGAACATTCAGTTTTTCCAGATTTTAACTTTAGCTTATGGCAGTATGATACATCTACATTTTCACAGATTTGTGTGCAAAAATGTCATTAAAAGTTTTGAAATGTCATGGAAAAGTTTTGAAATTTGATTCTTGGAAGTCTGCAGGAACACTGGTGGGTCAATTTTCAGTGTAAGACTCATCTTGTAAAATGTCTTGAGAAACACAGTTTAATAAAGTAGACCAGAACCCACAGTGATTATTATCCATTGTTTGTTATCTTCTTCTCATTAAAAAACAAGCAATAGTAGGATGTTTTCTTTTATTAATAATATATACATTTTCTATCAGAATGCCATATTCCGCATAATGTTGTTTGATAATACAAAACATTTATATTTTGTAATACTGTGTATTAATTATTGTATGTATAATAATGTACATATGAATAAAATAGCTATTATTGTATATATTTATGTTGAAAGCATACTTTTTCAGATATTCAAAATATTATTTTTGGATGTTTTTATATCCAGTTTTGTATGAATTTTATTTCAGAAGTATCAATTTTGAAATCCATTTATGCAATTAATTATTTGGGGAACATGTATGAACACAATATTCTAGAAACTCTGTTATATATTTATATATACCTTTGTAAATATTATATTGCAATAATAAAGGATCATTTGTAGACTTATATTTGGATAGGTCTACTGTAGAATTTTAGGGTTATAATGTTTTGACTAAAGATTTTTATTCCAGTGGGTAATGGTCAGTTGGTGAAGTATATATTCTGTCTGTGATTTAGTTTTGCCATGCCAGTCATTATCCACGTTCTTTCATTACTCATTTTTCTTTATATGTAAAATATATACAGAATCTGTGATATTTGTGTAATTTATTGAAGTGTGTTAAATATTTACGAGTTATTTATATACATTTGTATTTGAAATAGTCTTCTGAAATAAATAAGATGCCAATTTGAAATGTTTTTTAATTTATTATTTATCTAATGAAATTAAATAAAGGAAAATTCATTGCCAATTACAACACAGATCAGTACATGAAATGATGACACACCAAACAATTGTACTTTTATAGGATGCAGTTTGTGTGCAAATACCAGCTATGATTATAGTTTGTCAGTATTTTGAGATGTCTGCCTGTTATCATAGTTTTGTTGGAACATAGCCTAGCAAATACCCTATAATTAATAAAACATTATTCAGATTCTTGAACTGAAGAGATGCAAAAAGCATTTCACAGTGAACATTCATGGATTGTCCATACATTTTTTTTAGATAGGATGAGTTTTTTCATTGCACAATTAAACATTTATTCAAGAAAACCAAGTGCTAACAGTTTTAAGCTTTTACTATGAAGACAAATTTTTTATTCATTATCAACCATTCGTAAGAACAATGTTTTATGGAACAAAAGAACAATTAACCAAGAAAGTATGCTTCACCCCCCACTTCAGTGGATCATAATTTTTCAAATTTGAACTTTGTTACTTTGTATCTGATGAGCTTTTCAGTATTTAACACTACTATTTTGTGGCTCAGCGATATTAATCCGATCAATGTGACCAAGTCTGGCGTTGTTTTGTTTTTTATCTAAAGGCCTTCTAAATCAATGAATGCATTGCAATACAAGGTCAGACCAAGGAATATTAATTCAATCAGTGTTACTAACTGTCCTAGTGCTACTATTGACAACAAAATCTCAAGCTTGTTAGTTTTAAATTTGAAAACCAAAAACAAAACAATTCTCAAAATCCCATTTTCTTATAATTACTGTATTTAAAAAAACAAAAAATACATTTGAGGACTGAATCAACACTTTGAAGTACTGTATATATTAACCTTTTTTCATCCCATGAATGAAGTTATTTTTTAAAATACAAAAGACATGTTGAAATTTGCTCAAGCCACTGGTCTTAAACTTATGATCTCGCATCCATATCACATAAGATCATTTACAGCAGTATCTTTCAAATTTTGCAAGTCTTCAGCTTTTCTTTTTATTAGTTTCTATCCTTGGATGGATGGCAACATAAAACTAATTTTCATAAGTGTGTTCAAAAACTTGCCGGGTCTCTCACCAGAAGCATCATATCCAAGAATGTCCAGACACAACACACTGATGTGTTTTTGTATAACTTATATAAGTGACACTGATGTGTTTTTGAACAAGTAACA
>JAULBS010109518.1:0-15211 GCA_032355785.1 Symmetromphalus regularis | reverse complement strand
ATGGGGTTAGTAACATTTCTGATGGGTTGTGGGGTCCTACCGATTTTTCATGGGGTTAGTAACATTTCTGATGGGTTGTGGGGTCCTACCGATTTTTCATGGGGTTAGTAACATTTCTGATGGGTTATGGGTCCTACTGATTTTTCAAGGGGTTAGTAACTTTTCTGACGGCTAGTTAACTAATATTTTAGGCTCACTAACGTTTCTTGATTTATGCTACCAAGAGCTTGACATACAACAACCAATGATTAATAAATCAGTGTGCTATCATGCTATCATTAATGTCTAAACCATATGATAAATTATTCTTTCATCTAATTTAAAAAAAAAATTAAAAGATGTTTTATTCATTTAGCAAAAGATTGATAAAATAAGCTATAACTTAATTAGTGCCATTAAGATGAACTATTTCTTAATTTCTACCCCTGGGATATTTAATCTCAATGCCAGCTCCAACCCATGGAGAGTGCCTTGCCAAGCGCAATGGATAGGTATATACCACTTGCATCAATCAGTTGTCCACAATTAGCCATATTTTATGCTATATTGTCTGTGGGAGAGTGCATATAAAATATCCCTTGCTGCTTATTGCTTATTGTGTGGTGGCAACAGGTTTCATCTCTCCTACTAACACCAACCACTGTCCTGGACAGACAGCACAGACAGCTGAGTTATGTGCCCAGGACAAGATGCTTGAACATTAATATATTAATTGGATACATGCACAGAGATATAAAATAAAAATTAACTTTTTTTTTTTTTTAGTTACAATAATTATGGCTTCTAATGTGACTCAACCACAAAGAAAATTCAAACAATTGATTTTTAAATATTATTTCAATTCCCACACAGCCTTTGATACTGCAGCTCTGAACCACTGTCTGGAACAAAACAACACAAAGGTAACTGAAGAGAATTGATCCAATGACCTATAGCACTTCAACAGGATGTTCTGCCATTGAGACATTGCAATCTCCTTAGAGATACTGTGGTCTTTATCTCGACTCGAGTCTACCTCAAAGTTTTTAGACTACAACTCATTTCAAAATGTCGCCTCTGAAAATGGCTTTCCTTTGGGGCAGACATGCTCATTTGTGGTGTTTGAACACTGGCAAAGACTTGAAGTATGGTTCAGCTCCAATCGGCAAACCTCGTGGCATCGAGGTTAAGGATTATTATGCTGGGCGACATTAATGAAAAGCTCGGCATGTTTGATCTTTTTAGGAGAGATAAAGCACTGCTATTTTCATTACAAACCACATTATTCGGATTTTCTAGAACAAAAAGCATCTCCTGGGTTTTCTTGTAAAGAGGGATTTGCAGGGAAGAGATTGATAGGAAAGGTTTTATTAACTAAAATAATCACTGTCTGCTCTATTTTCTTTCATTTAACATTCATGTAAAGGTCAAGAAAAAAAATATTCAAATTGGATTGTATGGATTTTCTATTTAAAGCAGCAGCATCAAAGTTGGACGATAAACATTATAATTTTAAATAATATTTAGACATTTTTCTTTTGTATTTATATTTTATGCATATTATATCTGTAAATTTTATGTTATCAGTGATATTACACTTTTTCCAATATTAATAAATTTCAGTTACCATGGTAACACTGGAATAAATTATCAATATGGTTCCAAAGGGAAGATTACTTGTGTATACCAAATGAAGCACCTAACAGCTGGAGATTGAAACAATGTGCCGCGGTATCATAAAATAAAATTTACTTTCCTTTGCAATCTAATAATATAAGCATATTAATAATTTTGACCTTGCCCTTCCCGTCTATTTGACTGTGAAAAAGTTTAACAACAAAGAACTATAACAATTCATATGAGGACAGAAATTCAGCATAACCCATCCAGGGAGGCATCAAGAAATTTTGAAAGAGGGGTTGAAAGATAGCTGAAAAGATGTAATGGTGGTTGATCTAATTAAAATGGGAATGTTTTTAAATTATGGGGGAAAAAGGGGGATTTCAATCCTATGCCCCCTTGGATTTGCTATGCCTAAATGGTTTATGCAAACACATTTAACATAGTCGAAAGCAGTCTGTACTATAAATAGCGTAAATAGACAGTATTTTCATAGCGCCAATGTTAGAGGCACTGATTTTCCGGAATTGCAGAAAAAATATCTGAAACGGAATTCCCGATTTACCAATGTCATTTCTGAAACAAACAAAATTGTCGATTATTGGCTACACTGATATCTGTACACGTTACGCCAAATTAGTTTGGCGCACAGACGATCACCAGTCATTTGGTTCGTATATCAGTACTTACTTCCGTTTTTTTAAATGAAAACCGGACATTTTAAAATTTATTTTTACTGCTCAAATTCTCCGACAGTTACGTGAGTTAAAGATTTATTACATATTTTGGGTCGATTTATTTATAATATTCATGATAATTTAAAATAACGTGTTTATTTTACTTTTAAAAATTCTGCACACCTATTTTCTTTTATGAGAAAATAAAATGCATCAATTAATTACTGCGTCTGAGTGTTTGTCACATTTTTTGCATTAATTAGTTGCTCGCATTAATTTCATGATTTACAGTATACAAAAGTTTTGGTTACATAATTGGCTCAGTCATGAATAAACAACGGGGAGCAGTGTGGTGAGGCAATGGATGTATTGAGATCTTTTAGTACCTTAAAAGAGAATTCATTTATTCATTATAAAATAAAGATAAAATTAAGAAAGAATATATATTTTTTTCTAAACACAAAACCCTTTGGGGCACTTTGGTTTTAGACTGTGACTCTCAGAAAAGATACAGGTCTCCCAGAAAAGATACCGATTTCCCAGAAAAAATACAGATGAGTCCAAGGACCCCATTTTTTAGGAAAGCCAAGTAATCCCCTGAAAGTGTTATGCATAACAAAGAAAAGTTTGTTTTATTTAAAGGTGCCTCTATAGCACATTGATTTTTATCTTATCATCCTGTATTGGACGTCAATCATATGGTCATTCTGGCATTTCTTTAGAGGAAACCCACTACCACCACATAAGCTACACTTTTCAATAACAGCAGGGTCTTTTATATGCTTTTTCCCCTAGACAGGACAGCTCATACCACAGCCTCTGATGAACCAGTTGTGAACCACTGGTTGGAACAGAAAATAGCCTAACTGCAAATGGGTCCACTGACAAGGATTGATCCGATGACTGAGTGCTTCACAGGACAAGCTACCGCTTGAGCTACATTGCGCTCCCCAGGGAAAAGATACAGGTCTTCCAGAAAACCTACAGGGTTATTCATAACGAGACATGTACATGCATCATATAAATGAAATAAGGATTCATGCAATTTTCACATTGCTGGATACAATTTGGAATGCAGTAATGATTCTTGATGATTGTGTTAAACTGTTTCTATATAAGAATGAGATTTGTCTCTTCGCTCTTCTTTATTGGTGAACAATGACGATTAGTCTGGTGGAAAATAATGGCTACAAATGACTGCAGGGATAAGAGACAATGTTCTCACAAGAGATCCCCATTTCACTCTCTAAAGGAAACAAAAGATTGCAAGGCAGCATGGACAGCAGACAATAAAGTCAAAATAATGACCATTTCTTCATCTTGTGTTACAGAATTGGAACAAAAGCTTCACAACGAATTAGATTATCTCGTAATTGACCTTATAATGATTTGAAAACACTGGGATGAGACCCAGCACTTCCTGTGAAGTGATTCAGAACAAAAGTCAATTTGGCCAGTCAATTTGGCCAGACAGAAAATACATAAATTAAGCAACTTTCTACAAAGTCAAGTGGAATAAGTTTAAAGCTACATTCTCACAGTTACTCAACAATGTTAGGTTCATTCTCACAGTTACTCAACAATGTTAGGTTCATTCTCACAGTTACTCAACAATGTTACGTTCATTCTCACAGTTACTCAACAATGTTACGTTCATTCTCACAGTTACTCAACAATCTTATGTTCATTCTCACAGCAGTGCAAAAGATTTTCTATGGAAATTTAAAAAAAAGCCTCAAAACACCTTTTTTGTAATTTTGCTTATTTTTTAAAATGACAACACTAGAGCACATTGATCAGTCATCAGCTATTGGATGTCAAACATTTGGTAATTTTTGACATGTAGTCTAAATGTGATCCAGCCTCCAAACAGCCTATTAAGCTGGAGAGTCTGATGTTCTACCATTAGGATACAGAGGCTTACACCACTTTTTTAATAAAGATAAATTCTGAATGCAATTTTTTTTTTTTTTAAACAGACCAATTTTTTTTTTTAAATAAAGATAAATTTTTAATGTAATTTGTATTATTATTCATACTTACAAGTACCAGTTGTATCACACTACACCATACTATGATATCCTTATCTTATATTCAATGTAGGAAATTGAATTATCTCCCCCTGATAGTATGTGGACACCACTAGGGGAGACTCCATCTACCCATCAACCACAACTAAATAACCCTGTGTCATCTGATTTATGATTTTTATCCAATCAATGCTTTCATCACAGCTTTGAAGTCGGCATAGAAAACTGCAGCATATGACGTCTGCTAAAAACTAATAAATATTTCATTCAAGCACTTGACTCACTTCCAAATGGTCACCCAATTTATTTTTTTCTGAAGCCAATCATAACAGATGATATCTAACAGCACCATTCTGCTATTTGATTTATCCAACAATTTCAAACCATCAACAAAAAACACAGCTGCACAAAAAAACTGTCCCTAGGTTTGAACCAGTTCGGAAATAAGCTGCTTAGAGTGAGTGTAATACCAGCTGAAGTTGTATGGCACGGCGGAAGCAAGTCAACACTGGGGAGGGGGTTGGAAGGGTGGGCGCTAACAGATCTAGGCACGAAGAGCTGAGTTTCTAGTGGATACCAGGTTATGCTTGATTCAGAATTATTGGGGTAGAGCCCACCACAGCCTCTCTGTTCCGCCATTTTTTTAATAACATGCTTTACAGAATTTGTCATGTTAATGGGGAAGTCTCATAGTTGCATAAGGTGGCAGTCTTCTAAAAAATATTTATATTTCAAATAAACTTACGTTAATACTGAGAAAGGACTTTCCTTGTGTACAGAACCTATCCTTATTACTCTTTTTCATTTCTCCTATCCAATATATATGTATACACAATTTATTTTATATATATGTTACTTGTTTATTTATTTATTAAAATGTTCAAAAGCACAAATTTAGGATATGTCTTTCTTTTTCCTTTTCTTCAGCACATCGAACCCCTTACCATCTTCATAAATCATGCTTTGTTAATTGCACCCATTATATTCCTCACAATAATAATTAATACATTAACAAAAAGAACATTCATCAATTAATGAACTTTTTGCATATGAGTGTGTGTTTTCATAATAATGCATGTAATGTTTTGTTTGTTGAATGCTGTATATTTGTATATGTATAGTGTTTCAAAATATATTATGTAAGGTAATGAATTAGGAATCTCCAATCTTAACATTACCAGTGTATTTTGGGGCAATTAAAAAAATATATTTACGTTGAAATGTATTGTTTATAAAAGAGTATACCTTGAGTTGCATGGATGGAACAAATTACTGTCAAAGTTACTACAAAAAAGATAATTGTGGAGAAGTATGTTCAAAATTTAGAAACCTACTATGGCTACTTTTTACAAGTGCTTTACCACAAACAAAGTAAAGTTTGTTTTATTTAATGACATTGATTTTTATCTTATTGTCAGCTATTGGATGTCAAACATGGTCATTCTGACACATTTTTTAGAGGAAACCCACTGTAACCACATAGGCTACTCTTTCCAATAAGCTGCAATGGGTGTTTTATATGCACTTTCCCACAGACCGGACAATACATACCATGCCTTTGATAAACCAGTTGTGAACCACTGATTGGAACGGAAAACCAATTAACAGCAATGGATTAACAGTTGAGCTTTTCCCACAAACACAGCATTTATTTTCAAGTATGTTCGACTGTCTTTATTTGGTAGCCCAGTGGACTACAGGTACATTAAAATGATCAAGCTAAACAAATCTGATATGAGTCTCTTTTATTAATAAAACTTTCAAAAGTTTGACGCTTAAAACTGGAAAAAAAAAAAATCTTGAAATCTGATGTCAAAAGAATAGTTTTCCTTTTGTGAAATTTCTGTGAGGAACCTGCATAAATTGTGTAAAAACTGATCTGTAAAAACAGTAGTATAAGATCAAAATCTGATAGCTTCAGAGTTTTTAAAAAGATAACGTCAATTCAATTCTGTTGACATGAGCCTGGTCTACTCTTCAAAACACATAACACTATTAAAATGTTGTTCACTAAACTAGATTACAGGAAAGGAATAATTTGAAATTCAGCAGGAAGTAATCTGAGAGATTGGGTGGTATATGAAGAATGGTTAACACTGTTTAAAAGTAAAGTATCACGGCTACAATGTCTAATGGTGGTGGCAGTCTTCATAAATGGGAAATTAGAAATAAGTGAACAATTAATGCACCAAGTTTATGTTCGTGATTTATTAATATGAGGTTAAGATGAAGCTCAAAACAATAGAGAACAAATTGGAAAACGTTTGTAGAATGTTAATTTTTTTCTCCAGTATGACAAGCAAATGGAGGCAATTTAAGCATCATAGACCTTTGTTGCTAGATTTCTAATTTATGATGAATGACACTGTATAATTGTAATACTGTCCCTTTAATGAATGGACCAGAAGAAAGGGAGGTAACCTACTCATCATTACACCTCTGTCGCTAGATTTAAAATGTATAATGTCTGACACTGTGTAATTGTAATACTGTCCCTTTAATGAATGGACCAGAAGAAAGAGAGGTAACCTACTCATCATTACACCTCTGTTGCTAGATTTAAAATGTATAATGTCTGACACTGTGTAATTGTAATACTGTCCCTTTAATGATTGGACCAGAATAAAGCTTTCAGGAAATGAATAATTTGAAATTCATTCCGAGATAATCCAAGAGATTCTGGTCAATCTTGAGAAAGGTTAAGACAATTTAAAATGTTTGTAAGACAGTCCAAATCACTTTACTGTCTGGCAGAGCTTGTGAAAGCTTTTCTCACTTTTACTCCATAATCTTGGCAAGAGTCCATAATTTAAGGATTTTCAGAATATATCTTGGCTTACAGTCATGGCAGTAGATTTTCTATTAGTTATTATTGGCTGAAAACTTATCACCTTGCTGTTATTACCAATAATGATAACACCAAAAAACGTGCTTAACGTATAAGCACCAACAATTTCAACCCAAATGGTAATTTTCTTATTTCCTGGTGTCAGATAAGCTAATTTAAAAGTGAACTTTTCACAGTTTAATTTCAAGGCTCTGGTGGTTCTAAGCACAGTTAAGCCTATCTTGGGTTAGCGGAATATTTCTTGTTAAATATTCTGAGAAAAAAATCTAAATATAGTTTGGTATTAAGTATTTATAGACACAACAAGTATTTATAGACACAACAAGTATTTATAGAGACACAACAAGTATTTATAGACACAACAAGTATTTATAGACACAAGAAGATGTTGTAAATTAAGTTTATGTTTTTATTATTATTATTTTTTTAACAACACCACTAGATCACATTGATTTATTAATGATCGACGACTGGATGTCAAACATTTGGCTATTTTGACACATAGTCAAGTGTGAGTTTTGTTCAGTGCTTATTTTTAATTTCAAAACGGGCTATTCGGGATAAAAACGTTAATTAAAATGTTATAATTTTTTTAAAGGGTTTAGTTGTTCTATCGATAACAAATAATAAAAAACTCTGGCCTAACTCAATTATAACTAAAGTGCACTCATGTCTTACTTTTAACCAATTAGAGAATTCGTTATAAGTTGACAACTCATAACTCAATAAATAATGCACTCTGTTTAAACATTTATTTAATTCAAAAATCTGTCGGTTAACTAAATGGATTTCTAGATCATAAATTGGTTGAATTATAAAATGAGAAAAACTAATCTTAAATTGCCTTCACACTTTGAACTGCAGCAGTTAAATTATAACTTAATGCATAAACAAGCTGTATTCTAATCGGCTGCATATGTAAACAGCAGGATGTAAACAAAACCACATGGTGGTTAGAATATTAAAATAGAAATTCAAAAATATTTTAGATTTTTCACAATCAGTTAAATGTTCAACAGTGGTTTTCTCAGAATTTTTCAAATGTTATATAAAACCTTGTGTTCCTCAAGAAGTGATATCTAGCTCAGTTTGTAAAGAGTTTGACTGAGAGTTTGTAAAGAGTTTGAGTGTTTGTAAAGAGTTCGACTGAGTGTTTGTAGAGAGTTCGACTGAGAGTTTTTAAAGAGTTTGACTGAGGTGTTTTGGTCGTAGGATCGAATCCCCTCAGTGGATTATCTGTCTGACTGGGTTTATCTCCATCCTAACCAATACCTTACTTTACAACTGTCTGATTGGGTTTATCTCCATCCTGACCAATACCTTACTTTACAACTGTCTGACTGGGTTTATCTCCATCCTGACCAATACCTCACAACTGGTATAACAAAGGCTTTGCTGTCTGTGGGATAGTTCATATAAAAGATCCCTTGCTGCTAATACAAAAATCTATCAGGTTTTCTCTGAAGACAATGGGTCAGAATTACCAAATATTTGGCACCCAAAAGCTAATGATTAATAAAACATAAATTTGTTTAGATTTAATATTTTATTACTTTATATTTTGTTTGTGCTTATCTAGTTTATATATGAGCCAATATCAACCCCCAATAAATTATAAATGATTCATAAATCAATATACTTTAGTAGTGTCATTAAATGGAAAAAAGAGTGTTTTTAATGGACAAACTGTAAACAACCCCTGCATATTTTGAACAAGTGGGCCCATATGTTTGAGGCTAATGTAACCACTGAATAAACAATGTGCTTGGCTGACGTTAAACAAACATTTCCTTGCTTCATTACTCAAGGACGTTATTATATTGGAGGTAATTTGATAATACTAGTACTAATTATGTAACTGCTTGACTCGACCACCTGCCTCATGTATTGATCACTGCCCACTCCTAACAGACCCCAGATGATGTAATTAACCATCGCCATCGGTTACTTCAGAAACACGCTGTTTTCAAAATTTAATTGGGGTTTATTAAATTACTTTTATTTTCAAACAAAAGATGCCATTAAATATTTTATATTTTAAATTATTTGTAAATGATTTAAATGATTTTAAATAACAGTGAAATAACTTTAGATTGAAGATTGAGTTCAAGAATCTTGATGCTCACAACCAAGAAATTCTCTAAATTCTTCACTTGCCATTTAACAGTTCTCAGTTTTTGGATAAAGGAGACTTTTATTACAGGATATTAAAAATCCAACATTCTTTGAAAAATACAGAATAAACATAAAATTCAGTTCTGATTTCAATTTTCCCACTGACCATGTTAGAACTAATTATAATGGAAATTTATATCTTTTGTTAAATACTATTTACCTAATATAAAGATATATTTAATTAAACAAACACAGTGGGAATGGAACCAGTCTATGTTTTTTTGCAGTTCATAACATACTTTTTTTTATTTTAATACTGTTCGAAGATTTAAAAATCTGCAGTGAATGGAGTTCAAATTTGTAATTTTGTGTTTCGTAAATTGTTAGAAATATAAAAATGTACAGTTTGCATTCAAATGACTCAACTCAATATGGAATAAAAGATTGGTAAAGAGAACATACATTCTGTCCAACCCAAAGGTTCAAAGTGCCACCCATTATTACACATAACAGAACCTGATTCATGGAGGCATTATACTTTAATAGGAAATTGCAAGTAAATAGTATTGTACATAATAATATAAAAATACTGATTCATAGAGGCATTATACTTTAATAGGAAACTGCAAGTAAATAGTATTGTACATAATAATATAAAAATACTGATTCATAGAGACATTATACTTTAATAGGAAACTGCAAGTAAATAGTATTGTACATAATAATATAAAAATACTGATGTCATGACCTCAACTATCATAACATTAACAGCATTTGAATCAAAGCTCCGGCCCCATACTTTCATAGCAAATTGTACGAAAATAGTACTGTTCATAACAATACACAAATACTTAAGTAGTGACCCAAACAATCCTAATAACACAGGTTCAAAGCAATAGTCTTGTGCATTCATAGGAAATTGTGTGAAAATCACGCTGTATACAACAATATGAAAACACTTCAGTCGTCACCTGAACACCTGTGTGAGAAGCTTAGATACAAACACTGCCATAGCCAGGATTTTATACTGGGGAAATTTTATATTGGGAGGAATTTTATATTGGGATGGGGCCCACTACATAGAAAGTATCAATAAGATTGCAAGACAGGTAAATATAAAAGGGAAAAAAATGTTGTGATTGTGTGGCATTGCCTCCATGGTCATCCTCTGGCTGCACCAATGAATACAAAGGACAGAAAATGTTCATAGAAACACAAACAGACATTGCTTGGTCAAGCATGGAACTTCACATAAAAAAAATGTCCATGGCAAAGAGAAATATTTCTCATAATTATAGATAACTGTTTTGAATGTAAAGTATGTGAAGATGAAATAAACAGGACAACAGGTGGGTGATTTTTATATACAAAATACAAACTAAATGGTGGTTGTCAAATGCTTAAGAAAAGTCAGTAGCCCTGAAAGAGATTGAGCTCATGGTATGGACAGTTATATACTGTTAAAAGAGGGCATGGTCTAGGTCAATGAATAGAGTTTTCATTTGACGTGCTTTGGTCATAGGATCAAAACACCACTTTGGTCTCATTCTCCGATTTGTTTTTATTCTCCCATCCAACCAGCGCTCCACCGGCCTCCGTGGCGCAGTGGTTAAGCTATCGGACTTGAGATGATGTATCAACGGCTGTGGTATGTGCTATCCTGTCAGTAAATACTAACCAGCGCTCCACAGATGATGTATCAAAGGCTGTGGTATGTGCTATCCTGTCTGTAAATACTAACTAGCACTCCACAGATGATGTATCAAAGTCTGTGGTATGTGCTCTAATAGGTTTTGAACCACTGTCATCAGCTTGAGTGTCCAACATTCTACTGCTGGACCACCGACGTTCACTCAGTAGTTATATGAAACATGTTAAACTGGTATTGCCTTGAGTCAAACTAAAAAAAAAAGGATAAAAGGAATGTTTTTTAATGTCACCCCAGCACAATGTTTATTCAGCTGCTATTAGGTGTCAGATATGGTGTTTAGAGACTCACAGTCTTCAGAGGAAACCTGCAATTGCTACATAGGCATCTATTTCTCAATAGCAGCAAGGGATGTTTTATATGGATTTTCACACAGACAGGACAGCACAGCCTATGATAAAGCAGTTGTTGACCATAGTTCCTGAGTCAGACTCAAACCCAAAACCTTTCAGTTGTTGAGCACTGTTCGTGAGTCAGACTCAAACCCAAAACCTTTCAGTTGTTGAGCACTGTTTGTGAGTCAGACTCAAACACAAAACCTTTCAATTGTTGAGCACTGTTCGTGAGTCAGACTCAAACCCAAAACCGTTCAGTTGTGGAGCACTGTTTGTGAGTCAGACTCAAACACAAAACCTTTCAGAATGTCACAGAGCCATTGTATTACCAGTACAGCATCAATAATCACTGAACTCATCAATTATACAGTCTGGTCCGGGAAGATGACTTACTCCATTTTATTTGAGAATCACAGAGCATGCAAATTCTATCACTCTTACAATGGCTTCCAATGGCCACTGCTAGATCCCATGGGCTTCAGAAGACCATTTTCATAGCAGCCTGTCCCATATATTTACAGTGAGATTATGTACGGGGCCATTACGAACCTGCGTGTTGATTCGCTACCCGATAGTGTGTACTATCCGAATAGAAATCTCCCTATATGAAGTTAGGAAAATGTATTCTGCAGATAGTGAGGCCATAATAAACCATAACACAGAATTGAAGAAATAATGATGAAGCTGTCTTTTTAAGGAAATCGTTTCACCATTATATGAGACTTGGTGATCCAGTAATATAATGTTGGACTCTCAAACTGATGACAGTGGTTCAACACCCATTGGAGACTGTCTCACACTTGACTAAGTATCAAATTAACCAATTGTTTGACATCCAATAGTCGATGATTAATAAATCAATGTGCTCTAGTGGTGTCGTTAAACAAAAACAAAACAAAAAAATCCTCTAATGTAGACAAAATATTTTGTTCCATCTTAATATTGTAGAAAAATAAGTATTCTTGTATAACTAGTTGTCCTCATTTTAAAGGATAAAGCAATATTTTGTATGTTTTCAAAATGCAAATGAAATTAAACATTAACAAGGTTTATTTTTCTACAAAGGCTATGTGCTATCCTGTCTGTGGGAAAGCACATACAAACATCCTATATTGGTAAACACAATGAATAATTTCTGTGGTGGTAGCATGTTTATCATGAATGATATGAATTGCAAAAATCATGTTTGACATGCAACAGCCACTGAATAAACAAAAAAAAGTAAAGTTTGTTTTATTTAACGATGCCTCTATAGCACATTGATTTTCATCTTATTAGACAGCTATTGGACGTCAAACATATGGTCATTCCAACATATTTATTAAAAGGAAAAACCCACTGCCACCACATAGGCTACTTTTTCTGATAAGCAGCAAGGGGTCTTTCATATGAACTGTTCCACAGACAGCACAGCATATACCACAGCCTTTGATAAACCAGTTGTGGACCACTGGTTTAGAATGGAAAATAGTCCAAACTGCTGAATAAACAATATGTTGGGGTATTTTTCCCCTTTCCACTCAATCTCAGCATCATAGTGACCAGTGAATATATCTTTATGTGGAAGCAGGATGTAGCTCAAGTGGTAGCATGTCCACCTGTGAAGTGATTGGTTATCGGATCGATCTTTCTTTGAAGACCCATTTGCAGTTTGGGTGATTTTCTATTCCAACCAGTGGTCCATAACTAGCTCATCAAAAGCCATGGTATGTGATGTCCTGTCTGTTGGAAAGTGCATATAAAAGACCCCTTGCTACTTATCAGAAAGAGTAGCCTATGTGGCAGCAGTGGGTTTCCTCTAAAAAATATGTCAGAATGTTTGATGTCCAATAGCCAATGATAAGATAAAAATCAATGTGCTCTAGAGGTGTCTTTAAATAAAACAAACTTTACTTTACTTTGTATCTTAATGTTTATAAAGTAACCAGATTGTGAACCCCCACGCTCCAGCTGGTTTATTTTTTTGCAAAGTGGAGTAATCAAACAAATATTAAATAAGCATCATACTGCAAGCCATGCTTGAACCAACCTACTGAACCGATGAACAATTCTGCGATGTTTCGATATCTAATTTTAATCTGTGAATGATCAATTTGCTACAAAAGCAATCATCCAAGTGTGAAATTAAGAGAAATCATCCCCAATCAGGATTCATCATTTCCTATTTTTCAAACTGCCATGAGAACACAGCGCCATCTAAACCAGGCAAGAAATTCTTATTGGGACACTCCGTGTCATTATGCCACGGATGACGTCCAAACAGAAGGTTGGCGTCAAATTGCTCTTAATATCTTTGCGAGACCTATATGGCTTTAGTGTGGTTAATGGTGTATTGATTAAAAATCAACACTTTCCACGACAATAGACGAACAACAGATTTCACTTGGTGTGTAATGCAAGGGATAAAAGTGATATGTGTACTAAATTAAGTAACTTTTAACACTCCCTTTCTTTCTACCCCCTAAATTTATTCCTTGTAATAAGATAGGAAAACAACATTCAAAAGTGAAAAAAAAGACTATAAAAGTGTTAAGCTGTGTAACAAAAGTATTTTAAAGCCAAATAATAAAATTATTTCATTTAGGGTAGGTGTTAAACTTTCCAAGATGGTTATTTTGTATAGGTATGCTAAATTAAGTAACTTTTAACAACCCCTCTTTCCTACCCCTTTAATTTTCTTCTTGTAACAAGACAGCAGTAACAAGATAGCAGAAAATATTTTAAAATGAAACAAATAACAAAAGTACTGTGTAGCACAAGTATTTTTAAGTCAAAGAAAGGAAATTTATGCTAAGTTAAATAACTTTAATACTCCTACTCATCCCTCCCTTTAATTTATTCTTTCTAACAAAATAGCAAAAAAGTGCACCATCCCTGACATTACCAAAATGCTTCAGGGACAATAAATTAATTTTAAAAAATAATTTAAGAAATAAATATAAATAAGATAGCAAAAAACTACAAAACTGAATAACTCCACACAAGTATTAAGCATCACAGCAAAAACATTTTTAAGATAAAAAATTGAAATTGTTTCGTTTGGAGGGGAGGAAGTTAAACCTTCCAAAGTGTTTATCTTATTTATCTTAGAATTAAAAAAAAAAATTGAAACTTGAATAAAACCAAATTTCTATGCTGTTTATCAGTTTAATATGATTATTTAAAAATAATATACACCACTGATAAACCAAAATAATAAATTCCAAATTCTTCTGAAAATGTCAATGGTAATGTACAAGATGAACATATCCATTTCAGCATATTGTGTAGAAATAGCATATATGTCAGACTCATGGTTGGTAAGAACTCAGTCAAGGCACAGGAATTTTAATCTCAGTACTGGCTCCAACCTAGAGTGATTGCTCAATGGGTCAATGTATACCACTTAAACCAACCAGTGGTCCACAACTAGTTTATCAAAGGCCATGTTATCTGCTATCCTATCTGTGGGAAAGTGCATATAAAAGATTCCATGCTGGAAATTGGAAAGAGTAGCCTATGTGGCGGTAGTGGGTTTTATCTAAAGACCATGAATAGCAAAACTCCATATCTCTGACACCTAATAGCTGCTGAAGAAACAATGTGTCATTAAACAATCCCTTATCTAATACTTTTTATCTAAACACATAGAGTATTTGTTGAAAATGGTTTACATAAAAAACAATCCTTTTTATCCAAATACGTGATATTTGTTGAAAATGGTTTACATAAAACACAATCCTTTTTATCCAAATACGTGATATTTGTTGAAAATGGTTTACATAAAACACAATCCTTTTTATCCAAATACGTGATATTTGTTGAAAATGGTTTACATAAAACACAATCCTTTTTATCCAAATACGTGATATTTGTTGAAAATGGTTTACATAAAACACAATCCTTTTTATCCAAATACG
>JAULBS010109507.1:0-15213 GCA_032355785.1 Symmetromphalus regularis | reverse complement strand
ATACTAAAATATTTTTGATCACTATGTAATTTTTACTGATGGAGTTATAACTGTTATAATAACTAATGTGATCAAGGATAGGAGACCCAATTATGTTCAATCTGCGGCTGAAACTATATAAGTTATACTTCCTCAATAAAAAAGTGGTTCGTGTTTATACCTCTTGAGACACATTGCCATCACGTGTTCATACCCTTTCCCTCCCTTCTTATTATATGATTTTGTGCATCAGGAGGTACTATACCTCCATTTCTGCATGATGTAGAACACTGAGTTATTGTGTTGAGACCATTTGAAATAATTCATTTAACATTAGTATTTTATTTTCATATGATGAAAATTATTCTGTTTTCTTATCTTAATCAAAACAAACAAATTATAATACAACAAGAATTTACATGATTTAAAATTTTGATGTCATTGCCAAGTTGTAGATTTTCACATGGGTCAGTTCATATGTGTAAACAATACGTACGCATTGACCAAGTGACAGATTAACTCATAGAAACCATACATAGAGACATACAACATCCCGTCTATTTCACAAATGCAACATTGTACACACATCACATTCTTAAATATTTTGTACAATATATGACAGAACATGGCAGGGTGGTGATAAAATGTACAAATCCCCAAATTAACCAGCTAAATGGGGGGCTCTATGTTAAGAGCCGATGTTTAATGAATGTTGTTCATGCCGTCGCATAATGTCTTCAACACCATACACCATGCTTGCCATCTCATGTGTTGATCCGTAACTTTGTGTCTTGGACCCAAGACACATCTGATACTGAGCTGGTTCGAGGCTAGAATCACAAATAATGGAGTGAAATGCATGCGTCATCCCCCTGTCAATGCTACGGAACAAAGTAATGTTGCTTTCTATAAACTTTGTATACAGGTCCACATCCTCTTTACCCCAACCCTCAATGGATAAGTCAAAGCCTCCAACAGCCAACATGTCACTTCGGTACATGGCAGCAATCCCAAAACCAAATTGCCGCCAGTATCCTGTTACATGACTGAAATCCCATGGGTGAATGAAACAGTTATTTTTTCCTGAACATATGCAGTGAGGTGACTGGTCCTTGCATACTGTGGCAGGATCAAACTGACTGAACACTATTGGAAAGTAAACCTGTCGGTTTTGTTTTGTTAGCAGACGTATCCGGTTTAAAGAATCACCATTGAACACAATGTCCACATCTATAAACAACATTAGTGAATCACCTTTACACCGAGAGGCACCCAGTTCAATGCCACGTCCTCGGTTGAATCCTCCATTTGCCTGGATGATTTCAATATAGTTGCCACGGTATCGGCGCTGATACCTCTGAAGCAGCTCAACAGTTCGTTCGAGTGCCATGTCTTCTTTCTCATTGTTAAACAGAACCATATGTAGCTGGACGTTTTGTCCTTTCTTTAGACAAATCTCTTCAAAGTTCCTCATGAATCGCTGAAAGATTTTAAAACGACCAGACAGTGGCATGATCATATGAATGGTTTCTGTCCTTTTGTCAAGGGCATTGTCGTAAGTCCTGCCAGCAAACTGTTGAAAGAGTTGTAGAACCTGGGCCCCAACACTGGGCTCTGGATGATAGGTTGGGATTTCCTCTATATACTGCACATCCAGAAATGACTGCTGAAGATATGCATGTCGTCGCACAGGCACCGTCATTCGCCTACCTTTATGTTTCCTGTAAATGAGCAACAGATCAAGAATGTAATCGGCACCATAGAGTGGGTTAGCTCTGCGATACCCATAAAGAATTTCTTTAAAATCTATAGTTCTACCTCTCTGACGGGCATTTTTGTTAACCAAGTGCATAATTTGCATGATAACATCATCCAATGCCCCAGAAAGGGACATCTCTATGCCTCGCTTGGGATTTAAATGATGGTTTGAAAATATAGATTTTTTCACAAAATCCCATGAGATAACTTCTCCTGGGTCCATTGGAACATGTTTGTTTAAAGTGGGCAACATGCCCAGCTTGTTCTGAACAATATTAGATTTTTGGTCCCCTAACAGTTGATCCATCATGGTCATCTCGCGAATCATCTGCACCTGTTTCTGGTGCCGATTCATGATCTGGGTTGACTGCAGATAGTTGTAGATGCGGAACTGATAGTTTGGGTCCTTGACAGGATGCAATGTTACAGCATTTTGAACTTCTTTACTTTTCAGAGTTTTCTTAAACGATCCTTTGTCTTCTTTATAATTCTGATACAAAATATGCTGCATCTGAAACAGAAAATAAGAACAAATGGTTACATAATTGTCTACAAATGAAAGTTTTGTATAAATAGTGAATTATTGCATAATATATAACAAAAAGTTTCCTTTTGATTTAATGACACCACTAGAGCACACTGATTTATTTATCATTGGCTATTGGATGTAAAACATTTGGTAATTCTGACATATAGCCTTCAGAGGAAACTCATTACATTTTTCCATTAGTTTCAAGGGATCTAATATATTGGTATGCCCTACACACAGGACAGCATATGCCATGGCCTTCGATATGCCATTCATGAGTGCTTTATGGACAGTTGATAAATTTAATGAATGATGGTTGATCATATGTTCACTTGATACAAGACTGAATGAATGAATGAATGAATGAATGAATGATAAGCATGGAATGTTATTAGACTATAAGATTTCAAACAAAATATTTACAGCACATAGGTAACCAAATAAATCTGCTGCAGCCATAATGCTTTTCTTTTTAACTGCAGCAAGGATCTTTTATATGTACACTCCAACATAGGACAGCACATACCACAGCCCTTAACATACCAGCTCTGGATTACTACATGTAATTTAAATAGCTCAGTGTGTAGAATGATGTGACAACACAGGTACACAATATGAACAAGACATGGTACAAATTTGGTCATTATTTTGATCCTGATAAAGGTAATGAGTAATACATAAACCATTTTGATCAAAATCTGAAGAAATAAATGGGTCTAAGGCATATGAAACATTTACAAATCTGAAGAATTATTTTCCATCTTTTTATTAAATCCTGTGTAACATCAAATATTAATGATAGTGGCAATGGTAAATGTACAAAATATTTACAAATAGAAAGGTTTAAACAACTTGAAAAAGAATACATATATATATATATATATATATATATATATATATATACGGTAAATACAGTTGGTTTGAGAAGACATATCTTTGTGAGATGGTGACAGAAACTGATGAAATTCCCACCACTTAAAACAAAGAATTTGAACTTCTGAAAACCAAACCCATTCAATGTTATTTCAGTTGCAGCTTCATTTCTCATTTAAAACATTCTCTGACTCATGTTATAAAACTGCTGTTAAAAGTTGATCACTTTTAAATTCAAAAAAACACAACACTCACACAGTTATACATATATACTCCACCCTCACTATTTCAGAGTATGCTTAAGTTAAGAATATTATTAAAAGACACAAATATTATTTAAGGAGTAAATTTATATAATGTACATCTACAGTAGATTATATCTTAGATGAAACATCTGTATATTTAAAGTAGAATATTTGTTTCTATACACTGGCTATACAGGGATATTTCAACATTTGGGAGTGTTGCAAATATAAATCATTTTCACATAGCAATCCAATTCTTTGTCAAATTTTAAGATTCGGCCTGGCAATCATATTGATATTTATTATTAGGTGTTAAAACAAGCCTAAATCACTTCTATACATATCAGCAAAAGTTAAGCTATCACCTAAAATTAAATATTAATTTATAAAAAAGATAAAATATTATTGGATGTTATTATTAAACTTTTAGATTGTGAAAAATGCATTACATGAAGTTAAGTGCACTTCATAAGGAATGTCAATGAATAGCCATGTTATAGGTAAGTGACTGATAACTAGTATGAGGCACTTAATTTTTACTTTTAAAAGTATATTATCAGCAGTAGTACAGTAATCAGATGAAGGCTCATCCCACACAAATATAACATGTAACACAATGAAATCTAAATCTCTAAGAAAATATTTCTAATTAGCCTGTGTTTACTACTTTACTTTGAAGAGTACCAATGTAGGATTATAATCTTACCAAACATTTTAAAACATTACTTTTTTTCAGTAAAAGGTAAGTATGAAGTGTAACACATGTGATGTGGAAAGGTCTGAAACCCTGGAAATTAAGTTTAATTTAAAGAGAGAAAGAAAGGATTATTTATTTAATGATATCCCAACACATTTGCTTTTTCAGCAGATATTTGGTTGTCAAATATGGTGTTTGAAACATTCTGTCTTCAGAGTAAATTCACTACCACAATAAAGGCTACTCTTTCCAATTAGCAGCAAGGGATCTTTTATATGACTTTTCTCATAGACACGACAGCACATACCATGTCCTTTGTTATGACAGTCATGGATTACTTGGTGGAATGAGAAATAGTGCAAATTGGTCCAATGAAGGGGACTGATCTGACAATAATTCAAGTCTCAGGCAGATGTTCCACTAGTCAGTTCCTCCAAGAGAGACATGCTGGACTACAACAGTGACCAAGAAGTCTTATCTAGGCAATAGCTCCTTGTTCAAATAGTTTTTATAACAACTTGATACATTAAAATAGCATTACGACTAACAGCATAAATAGTCAGAATTCCTCAATAAACTTACACCCAACAGAACAGCTGGATATGTTTTTAAACTTTTATTTATTTAAGAATTTAAAGATGAAAAACAAGGTATAGACATTTTCACAGCACACTTGACAAATTCTTTTCAAATTCCACATAATTACGGTTGGGTGAAGTAAGTGGAAAAGAGATTAGCTTTCAAAACAATTAAAAGTTATTTTGACACATGCTAAGACAAGGACAGTTATCTTCACCCAGTTACAGTTTGAAGTCTGCAGCTGATTTTTAAAGGTTCTTTATCAAATGTTTGCTTCACCTCCCATGTTCCTTGAAGATTGCTGTTTATGAAGTAAATTATAAAAATCAAAACATTAACCAAAAATAACACCATAAGTAACAAAAAATGTGTTTGTATTTAACAGTATTATACAGCTACAAGAAGTTTAGTTATTAATGTGTAGCAGTACATCAAATATGTAATTTATTTGGTTATTTCCATTTATAAATACAACTTATGGACCATGCAAGATTTGTGAAAGCACTCTTCAGTTGTGCTTTAGCAGGAGTTGTGATGTTTAGATTTGTTTAAATTGTCCAGGATAAGGCAAGCTAAGAGCCATAGATAATTAACATAATTTTTTGTATGTGCCAGCTCTAAAATGTGTAGGCCATAGGTGATCAGGCAACTGACTATTTCAATTCTTGCTTTAGATTAGACAGAACCACATCATAATGTGTATGTTGAGCTCAGTTTGAAGAGTTTGTCTGATGTGGTTTGGTCAAAGGATTGAAAACCCTTGGTGGACTCATTATCCAACTATTTTTCCCCATCCCAATCAGTGCCCACAACTGGTATATTAAAGGCTGTTGTATGTGCTTTCATGTCTGTTGGAAAGTTCACATAAAAGATCCATTGCCACTAATGGAAAATATGTTGGGTTTCCTGTGAAAATTAAATATTTCAGAATTACCAAATGTATGACATTCAATAGCTGATGGTTAATAAATACATGTGCTCTAGTGGTGATATTAAAAAAAGAGAGAAAATAAGTGTTAAGTGCAGGCTACAACAGGAAATATCCGAATGGATGCAATGACCCAAAGTGCCTCAGCCATCTCTATCACTGAGTTATATCCCACTTCACGAAAACCTTAATGTCTACAAGATTTTCAAGCAATCGGTTCAAAGTGCATTTTCTGCAGCTGCATTACATGCTCAAGAATTGGGAAACTTGCTTTTCCAGATTTTTAAATCATTGAGTAATGACATTAATCAATCAACATGAATCTGTTTAGCTGATATGCTGGGGGACAGGGCAGTTAAAATATATTTAGTTGATGACCTTAAGTTAATAAAAAAAAAATTCTTGGAATAGTTTTTGGTAAAAGATTATTTCCAGAAAAAGCACATAAATGATATGCCAATATTAAATATTTATCTACAAGACACTTGGCAAAAATACCAATGGACAAAACATTTGTTTAAACACAATGGGATAATTTTAGGTTAATAACAGTCCAAAAACAGCTTGTATAATTATAAACCAGCTGTCTTGGTTTAAAGCACATTAAACCAGTGTTAACACAAAATTTTGATATAACCCAGTGTTATGAAACAAAAGGCATACATGTATGAAACTGACCCTATGAGAAAATTCTAGCAAAACATATTTTCTGGAGAATTCAAAATATTATAGCATACACCTACATGTAGTTAGCAGTCAAAATAAATTCCCATTGGTGGCAGATAACTATTAAATATACTGATGAAACTGGTCTAACAGCAACCTTTTTATAAAAGTCTCTTCAAAGTACAAAAATATGTATTTCAACCTGAATATATATAAACTACCTGCATATAACAACTTTTTGTTGATACATGGGTGTCTTTAAATTTAGGTTTATCTCACAGTACATAACCTGGCAAAAAAAAATTAAATGGTCACTTAAAACAATGAATGTGAATTATGTTATGCAATAATTCTGTGTGCACATTCTTGCTCAGCTGTGTAAAAAAGGGCAAGTAAACAAAATGTGAACAAAAGCTTCACTTAAGTGCCATCATAAATCTGTTCAGTACCAGATGTAGAGGCAGGGAAACATCCACTAAATAAGACTGGTAGATAAAATTGTTTTTACACATAAGCATGACACATATAACTGTTAACTGTTTCACAAGTGCATGAACTTTGTGTACTTTTATGCAGAATGTACCACTGAGCATTTTTCTTTATTTTTACAATCAGAAGTTAACTTGTCTCCTGTTTGAACTAAAATAAATAAAATGCTCTTCATTTAAATAGGTCTCTACCTCATCTGTTATAAAAAGCATTGTTTTGTTTTTTGAATCACTTAAAAATAAAACATTGATAAAAATTATAATTATATAAAAATTGTAATATATGACATGAGACCAGTGGTCCACAATTTATACTATGGTTTGTGTCATCAAGTACACATCAAAGATTCCTTGTTGCTATTCCAAAAACGATATGTGTGTCATAATTGTATGCATAAAATTAATTTATGCATACAGTTAAGATGCACTTATCTTCAAATAAGATGCCTTATTTTAATTATTTTAGTATATAATGTGGGTTTACACACCTATTTTTATGTGTGACACCAAATGGTTTTAAAATGCTCCAAAATACAGTCAATATTTTTGTTTAAGTGCTGAGGAGACCACGATAAGTTCCCTTTTCAGATACTGAACCCTCTGCTTTACAAAATCTTGGATTTATTGCCACCAACATAAATGAGGTCACAATAAAGGTAAGTTAAAGAGTGGCTAAAGAATGAGACCCACTGTTATTTTAGTAACCATAATGTGGTGGCTAAGCTTGAATGGTGAAGATGAAATGACCTCTTCTTCAAAAAACAACAACTGTAATAGTCAAAGCCAGTCAGCCATGACTGTGTACCGGCTACCACACCTATATGGGATTACACATTCCTCAATCAGATGGATGTCAGTTCTCAACACAGTGCAGGTATCTGTTTCGAGTGAATGAAAGAAAGAACTGGTAGCCTTGCACCCAACCACAAACAACAGCTGGAAGCCATCTCGTAACCCTACACCAGATATTTCACACACTGGGGCAGAACAACTATTGGTGGCAAAGAAAACAGTTATAAGTCAACATATTTCATTTATTATGCTGCAGTCTGATGCTTTTCTGCACTGGTTCTCCCATAATTGTTGTTTGACCTCTGCCCTTATCCCAAGCAGCACACGGCTATTGTTGCCACCTGTAGGAGAAATACATGATGTTGCTGCTTTTCTGCCAGGCTGCATTTATTAAGCTTAAATGAATTTCAATGGGAATACTCAAACAAACACTTCTCAGTGATGGTCCAATTATGCTAGGCATAATTTTGAAACAATGGGGTTATTACTGAGAACATTTTCAGGGGCAGATACAGAAAGGAGGGACCAAAGATATTTTTAATATTTGGAGGTTTCCAGTATTTGTTATAACCAAATTATAATGGGGATGGGGGAATCTTTGTCTGAAGGGGAGGCCTGGTCTTCCCTGAACTCTCCCTGAATCTGCCTATATTTTTCTGCACTGATCACAATGCTGCTCTAAACAGAAAAGAAAGAATGTCAAGCTTTCCATTAGGCCATATAAAGTATATTTTTTATGGTAATAATTATTATTAGTTATATCATTTTGCTATGAATGTTATGGAAGACTACAGTTAAACCTGCATTGAGCAACCATCTGTTTCAAAATTCACCTTCATTTTCTCTCTAATTAACCAATACAAACAATACAAATGAACTTGTATTAAGCAGTCACCTGTATTTTAAATGCCACATTTTCTTATTCCCTTGGTAAACTGCTTGACCACATGTCTTTTCAGTTTTTCAGAACATAAAATTGGTTGTTAGAAGTATTCACCTGGTTAGTCCAGTTAATCTGACCATGCTATTGTGAAGTCAGAAACACTCTTAAGTATAGAACTGAAGGTGTGTGACCTATTTTGCCACATCACATTTACATAATTCACATGGGAATAGTTGCCAATTTGCACTGAAAAAACATTTATGTAAAATTTCAACCAGACAGAAGTAAATCTGATTGGAGTAGGTTTAAGCTAATGGGAGATGTTAGTACGTTTATTGGTATGCTCAATATAAGCACAAAAACTGATTGAAACACATTCATCTTGAAGAATTCAACATAAAATATGTGGCATTTATAACAGAAAATCTTTTCTGACACCCAACCAGTGTTAAACAGTTAGTTTGTATGTTTGTGTAAATTTACAAGGGGTTAAAGACAAAAAGGTTCACAAAGTTTACATGTACATCCAACCACAAATGTAATATTTGATTTGGTTGTTGTTTTTTAAAATTAGAATTAAGTGAGGCTGACTCATCTCTGGGGAAAAGTCTGTAGGTATACATTGGACATATTTGTCCATGGATTCCAGCATTTGCCCATCTCTTGTGCACTGTAATCAGGCATGCATTGTGCATTCTATTCCCAATGTGGAATGTATATAATTATGCAGTAAAGTTTCTTATCTATGAACACTGATCATGTCCTCTCCATCATTTCCCAGGCAGTAAATCCTCTGGGACTGCCCTGCATCTACTTCCTGCCTCCTGGTTGTGCTATGTTACATGATCATTATTACTGTCAGTGGTGTGTGAAATTGGGTGGTAGCCATTATATACAATAACAATGTCACAACAATGTGCTCAGGATAAGCATAAATTACATTGTGTATTTTAAACATTTACATTTAAACATAGCTAGCTGCTCAATCAAGATTCTTATGGAACCAAAGAAATAACTTTATTTAGACAGAGATTCTCATTGAATATTTTTATATATACATGTGTAAGTGTTAATCAATTAGGAAATTTAAAACTGATCTGGTTTAGACAAATGTATGCCAGTTTCGTACTTTGGAAGGATCTGTAGTAGAATTTAACGTCACATAATTTGCTGTGTTCAAATAAAATTTTAGACGAACTGTGGAAAGAAAGTATTGTTTGATTAATGACACACAAGCACATTGTATATTCAGCAGTTATTACATGTAGGTCTCAAACACAGTGTTTATGACTTGTGGTTTTCAGAGGAAACCTATTACTACCACAAACTATTATTTCCAATTACCATTAACAAATGATCATTTCTTGTACTTTCCCACAAACACAACAGCACATACGTTGACATTTGTTACACCAGTTGTAAACAATTGGCTGGAAAGAAAAAAAAGAAAAAATGGGTGTTGAAGGGGATCAATTCAGTGTATCCTCAGACTTAGTGAATGCAGCAAGTGTTTCGATTTAGACAGAGAAATTCTATCCACAGAAATACAAGTCTTGGCAACTTTCAGACAAACCGTTTGAAATGAATTATGACCGGTTTCAGAATAACACTTTTATCTTAAGGTTTGGAATTTTCCTGTTTCTGACACAGCATGACTGACTGTTTGTCTCCTACACCTAAACATATTTATTACTTAGTGGGAGCAACATGTTTCATTCTTTAATGTGAGTTCAAATATATGGGTCTCCTCTTATTTATTATATATATATATATATTGAAGCAAACATTGAGGTATTGAAACAATGGCAGACCAAATAAACAATAAGGGCTGGAGATGTCCATAATAGTGTTCTCCATACGAGAGTAACAAAATGGATTTACTCTAGTGTCTAGTTTACAGTAGATAATATAATATTTTAAGAGTATACATGCCGCAAAATGATAAAGTGTGAGAGTTTGAACTTGGCAGTTGTTTGAAAGTCCTTAAATAGATTCTATAGCATTTCTGGGAACTATGTTTGGAATTATCAGCTGCAATTATCTACAAAATTTTAAACATATTAAATAAAATAATAATAATTTAAAAAAACAATTATATAAATTTATTAAAAACAAGTTAATGATACTGTCAAAATGTGCTAATGTGTATTACAAGTGAAACAGTGATAATATGGTAATATTTATCTCTAATATTATGATCTTGACTGTTATTATTATTCATTTATTTCTGAATAAAAACACATGCTATTTACATTTAATTCACAGTCTAAAATATGTAATATTAATAATTTGAAAACAAAATTAATTAATGTAAGTTGACAAGCAAAAATGTAGCATTTATGCATTCAAAAATGATGAGCATTATATTTTTCTTTAAAAATCATTAAAACTGTAAATTTTCTACCAATCATATTATTAATTATATAAACCAAATTTAAACTAATCATTTGTCAACTACATATTAAAATACTGTAGGTTTCAACATGTGTTCATGAAGATTATGCACTTGGGATGTCCTATATACAACTACAATTAATTTATGCATATACCTTATCCTAAATGTGTGTAACGTGTTCATGAAGATTATGCACTTGGGATGTCCTATATACAACTACAATTAATTTATGTATATACTTTATCCTAAATGTGTGTAACATGTGTTTATGAAGATTATGCACCTGGGATGTCCTATATACAACTACAATTAATTTATGTATATACTTTATCCTAAATGTGTGTAACATGCGTTTATGAAGATTATGCACCTGGGATGTCCCATATACAACTACAATTATTACCAGTATTACTTTATATATGTTTTTGTTTTTTTCCTATTAAAGGCTGAATAATATGATTTATATTTTTAGCTTTAAATTTACATATTAGTTATACTATTTATAGGCCTAATGTTTTACCTTAATTTTTGCAATACAATTTGTTTCTTATTTGGATCTCTTGGTACAGTGTTTAGACATTCAGAATGTGTTTTACATTTAGAATTTTTTATTTTTTTTTAAGCATTAGCATGTGTTTCAAAATTTAATTTTAATGGTTTTGACACTAACACTGTTAAAAAATAGCTACATATTTGTGTGCAGAGTAATGGTTGAGGTAGTGGAGTCAGATATCACTTATAATATACCACCTGTGGGTAAATGTTTATTCCAACTGTTTTTCTGTTACTACTACTGCTGTTATATTACACCTTTAATGATCACCAATTACAATTTACAATATAGATGTTGGGAGTAAATGTCAAAATTATTCAAAGTACCAGGAGCTAACATGGTAATTGTAGCGGTGAGTGTAATATGGTAGGTAGCAGTGCCTGGCACTGTCCAGTGTGTTCTATTATGTTTTATATACATCTAAGTAGCAATTACCAAGGTTTGGAGAATTACAGATTAGTATACAGAACATCATCTAAAAATGTTCAATATGAGACTTAAAACATATACCAGTTAAAGAGTTCAACTTTAGTTTTAAATAAGAAAATCTGAGATTTTGTAAATGACTTTCATTCTGGTAAATTTCTTTATTGTGTGTGCGTATGTCTCTAATTTTATATCTTGGTTTACGGGCAAACTTTTTGAAAATGGCAGGATGGAGGAGAGACTAAAAATTAAAATGACTTTTAGATTGTTTTTTATTTTGATTTAAAGAGGATGGAATAAAAAAAAATCAACAACTACGAATATGTTGTTGTTATTTATTGTAAAAATACATATTTAAACCATATGCCTAAGAAAGACCACAGGTGGTTAAAACAGGTAAGATAAAAAATAAAAAGACCTATTATCATTTAAATAAATAAAGAGATCAAAGTAGTTTTAATCAATAATACTTGAACACCACGAAGGTGTGAGTCACATCAGGTATGATTGGAACAAGTAGAAATATTGATAATTTAAATGAGAATAAAACTGCCATATGTACATACATGATGTTGTTTTTATTAAAAAGTACACCACGAAGGTTTGAGTCACATTAGGTATAATTAGAATAAGTGCAGCAGCTGTTCTAAAAGAAAATTACATACATTAATACAGTTTATATTGAAAACAGCAGTTAAAGGGGTAGTTGTCCTCAGTCCAGCTAGCTTCGGCACAGTTTAAGTAAATGTAACATGTTATTAATTTTATATGATTGATTAAAATACTTTTATTTAATTTAAACATTGCATTATTTTGATAACTAAATTATTTTAGGGATTACAATTAATCAGGAAGAAATACATCATAGTATTTTAAAAACTGCTTTTTTTACAAGTTACAAAAAAAAGTAAAGTTTGTTTTATTTAACGATGCCTTTAGAGCAAATTGATTTTTATCTTATTGTCGGCTATTGGACATCAAACATAGGATCATTCTAACATATTTCTTTAGAGGAAACCTGCTGCCACCATATAGGCTACTTTTTTTAAAAGCAGCTAAGTGTCTTATATGCACTTTCCCACAGACAGGACAGCACATATCACGGCCTTTGATGAACCAGTTGTTGACCACTGGTTGTTACAAGTTGTAAATAAAAGTATGCAGCTTAGGTGTGTGAGCACTGCTAATTAAAAAGAAATAGCCATCCCAACTCAGATGTCACTTATGTTTCTGGATATAATAAAATGTTGATTCTTTTACCTAAAATACTGTAAATCAGGGAATGTTGGCAAGCAGAAAATATTCGCGAATTTAGCAAGGCCATTACAAAAAACTAATATTTCATAACGCTAATATTTTATGATTCTTAAATACTAGTATTAAAAACCCCCACATATAAACATAAAACATGTATAAATACTAGTA
Organism: Symmetromphalus regularis; assembly: GCA_032355785.1. Lineage (NCBI taxonomy): Eukaryota > Metazoa > Mollusca > Gastropoda > Neomphalida > Neomphalidae > Symmetromphalus > Symmetromphalus regularis. Next base: position 1,997 of record JAULBS010109507.1, on the reverse strand, counting down.
TTTATTACCGACATGCCTTAATCAACAGCGTAGTTGATACAGTTTACTTAGATATCAGAACAAAACATAACTTGTGACGTATATACCTACAGACCTTGACCGTAGCATAATATTATTACACTTTTAAAATCTTGCAGTACACAAACACAATCAAATACAAGTTTTGTGAAGCAATGTTTATCAGTCTATTAACTTTTATCAACTCGCATGCATAATTTTATTTTAAAACAGTTTATTTTTCACTGAATTAGATCAATCAATATGCATTGTACTGGGCCCAGCCATTATTTAACCATCTGTACATCTTGGCAACTTGTTCAACAGTAAAAATGCTGAATGGTACTAGTATTAGGGAATTAGGACACACTAACAATATAGTGATCAGTAACATCAACTTTGAATTTTCCGTCTTTATTTTTTTAAACCATAAAACAACACCCACCACTGCAATAATTATGTATCAATGAAAACAACGTTACGACCCCATGAACAACAATAGACTGCTCCAAATAAACTTTTCATTGGAGAAGAACGTGCGAGTGTTTTCACCATTATTTACTGAAGAAATAACATGTTAACAACTATGGTCATTTTGCATACTTGGTAATCACTAATGTTGTTATTAAAAAGTTGGAGGTAAATAGCTGCACTTAGATATTTTAGACCTTGTTTGCATCCGGAAATAGACCTGCTTCCCGTTGCTCAACGTCAAAGTGAATTAAGTGATCAGCTCAAAAATTTGCTTTTTTTTTTAGGTTTGTGTTTTATGTCGCCAGTATGTCACTGATAGGGATTTCGCTAACTTTTATGGTTGCTAACATTTTATGATTTACAGTAAAAATTTTAATAGTGGCTATTAGGAAAAAAGATGTTCCATTGTTCCAAAGACTACCTTATCCTACCATCATTCGGCAACACCAGTATTTTTATCATATATATATATTTTAAAAACAATATAGCCATTAAGAAACCCAACTCTGATAATAATCTAACCAGTTTAACTGTTAGAACTTGAGATGAACTGGGTTAGAAATTAAGACATCTGTGTTAAAAATGGGCCAACCAAATCTGTCCAGACAACTGCTTCCTGAGATGAACTGGGTAAGAAATTAACACATCTGTGTTAAAAATGGGCCAACCAAATCTGTCCAGACAACTGCTTCCTTTCTCTGGTGGTCAATCTGACCTTTACACTGCTGCCCAGTGCTGGGGTTAACCAGTGAACAACAAGTAGATTTGCAGATGTCCCACTCTGTTTTGTTATTCCATATCTCACACCCATCATGTTAGCCATTTTAACAGCTTGATCACATCTTTAAATGCTGGAAATAATGGCTGTCAGTGCTCAGTACTGATCATAAAAATATGCTTCCCATGAGATTCACAAGGTCAAACAATAGATCAGCTTGCCAAGACCACACCATACAATCAAGGGCAAAAATCGCTTCCTAAAAGTGGAGAGGGGGTGGGGGTTGAGGGGAGTACAAAAATTAGGGGGAGGGGGGATAAAGCATCCCTCTGTCCAAAACATCCCACCACGATTGATGCCATTATAGACCTGTGTAATTCGGTATAATTGCGCTAAGACCACATGGTTAAATGTTATATTGAAACAGATAGAAATACTGATAAAGATTATTATTTAGGCATTTTAATTTCAATTTTTCAAAGCAAAAAGTGTGTAGGATAATTATATAGGCATCCCTCCATCCAAAAAGTAAGGGTACGTCTCCCTCTCCCCTATCCCACCTGGGATTTATGCCCATGCATACTATTACAGTTGGGTGTTCTTGGAAAACAAAACAAACAAATCTACATGTGTGAATAATGGTCATAAATATGTTGTTACGGTGTTGGTACATGTATCTGCAATGTGCTGGTACCTTTTATTTTTAAAACTATTGTATATCAATTAGATGAGCAATTCCACAAAAATGTCAACCAAATCATCAAAATTTAAATTTGAATATACAGTATTAACATTAACCTTAATATGA
>JAULBS010109506.1:0-30443 GCA_032355785.1 Symmetromphalus regularis | reverse complement strand
AGATGTGTACCAATTTGAAATGTGGACTATTGACTTGTTTTGTGCTTATTTTGTCAAATCTTTTGTGTATGTGACAGCAGTTTGTTTACATTTTCTACGCAAAAACGGGAGACATCATAGATCTTCCACAAACCATACGCATACGCCCGATCTATGCACCATTGAAACAGGTTCCTCGCCGAAACAGCGCACCCAATGATTCTTATTTTGACCAGCCCCAATGGTGCGGTGGTTAAGCTGTCAAGACTCATGGCTGGTAGGTACTGGGATCAAATTAGTTGAGGCATGAGATATTTAATCTTGATACCAGCACCAACCTACAGTGATTGCTTGATAAAACTCAAAGGTAGGTGTATGCCACTTGCATTGACCAGTATGTTCTGTCCTGTCCTGTGAGAAAATCCATATCAAAGATCCCTCGGAAAGAGTAGCCTATGTGCCAGTGGTGGGTTTCCTCTAAAGACCATGAATTGCAAAAGACCATATGTCAGATACAGAATAAACAATGTGCTGGGGTGTTGTTAAACAAGTAATCCTTTCATTTCATTCTTATATTGTATAATGTCTGTGTAAAATTCAAGAACATTTTCATAATATTAGATTATTTTCAATTCGATTCATAGCAACATATAACCATCAATCATCTCACAAATATGTCATTCATTAAGAGCGACATGCTACTATTAGGTCTAAGATGAATTTAATCTATTAAGATTTATAAAAATCAAAGAACAGTGACAGAGATAAAGAATGGAACATTTTTTTCACTAAATGGATAGATGGATGGATTGACTGAAGAACTGACATCACTGCTATATCCTTCAACAAGCTAAACGCTTAATGTAACGTTTCTTTTAAAAAAAACTAATTCATCAAAAAACTAAAGTTTGATTTACCTTTGTAATGCTGAGTGTTTCAGCATATGAGTTAATTCCAGCCACAACGCCTGCAACCATTCCTCGATAAATGGTCATGAGATACCTGAAAAGTTAAACAAAACAGAAAATAATTTATGAAATGTTTTCTGACTTGTATTAATTTGTAGTTATTAGCAACAATACTGTTAAAATCCATACTTTATTTGCAGGAGTTGAACTTCGGTGTTTAGGGGACACAGAAATTATTGACTTGGGTTCTTAGGAATCAAGAGGGCATCAAGGCAATTTTGAGGACACTAAGGGCACAACAGCAAATGTGAGTTTCCTGTGGGGCATTAAGGCAGAAACCTGAAATGTTTTTGTTGTCTTGTAAACAAACCAAGTGACAGCAGACCATGAGTTGCCTCGTGAAAAGGCACCAAGGTAAGCAGGAAAAAAGGGCACAGCAATATTTGTGTTCATTAGAAGTGAAATTGAGAGGGCACTGTTACAAAGGGACAGGGCGGCACAGCAAATGCTTCAATGTATTGGTGAAATTTGACCGCTGCATTTGAGCTACATAGTCAAATCTGCCATACCAGATAGTTAACTTCCACTTGTGATCTGCTTTGGCAAAAGTACAGAAAATGAAAGAATTGAATATTTATACATCTCCAAAACGCCATATGCTTACTAAGATAGAAATTTTTTCTCTTCATGGAACTGCAAAACTGGCTTTTAACATTATAATAACACAAATTTGGAATTACTGTCTTAAAAAAGCACAAAGACAAACCTTTTATTTGTTTTCATGTATAAAAACACTATTGAAGAATTACTTAATGAATGTAAAAAAACGTAAGTTCCAACAAAATGATACAACATTTTTATTTCTTGTTTTTGATACATCACATTCAACAACAAGAAATAATGAATAGCAATTCAAGAAGGAGCAAATGTCAAAAGAAGTGTTAGCATACCATTCTTGTAAACAATGCTAAGACAATCTACACTGTAGACAAATGGATCTTGAAGTGTTCCTATTTTCATTTAAGTAAAACTTTATGAATAAGATTAAGTATGGATTAAATAGATTTAGAAGTGCATATGCAATTGCCAACTGTGCTATTGCTCACACAGAAACAATATTGCCCAGCAATGACAAGTCTATTGCCCTTGTACTATCATGGCTGACAGCCATATCTCTGAAAGTCTTGTCAAGTATCCACAAGACCACATTTACAGCTTTGATGTCTACTCAGTCATGAAAAATTAGATATACAGATTAGCCACATTTCTTTAGCATCCACAGAATTCCTGGGAATGTGCCCTGAAGCTTGGTATTATGCCAGAGGTTATTGAGTTGTGACCAGTGGCATTGTTGATGCAGTTGGCTATTGGTCTTTATACATGAAAAGATTTGTTTTCTTTCAGAATGTACACGTAATATAAAATAAAACAAGAAAGTGCTTTTTATTTGTTGCTTTGCAGACTCAACAATCCTGATTTTTCTAGATTTTGATATTTTCTATTTTGAAAATGTCATTTAAAAAACCAAATTAATTCTACTAGCCAAACATTCTGTGGCAGCTTTAATAAAAAAATATCTACAATAATATGAAGGTTGCGATCTTTAAAAATAATAACATATGTGGTTTGTAAGTCTATTAGAAACAAAATTCAAAAGCATATAGAGGAACTAAATAAACTATTAACAAACACTGCACCATTATTACTTGTACGAAACAAAACGATTAAGTTCTAAGCAAATAAAAATCACATTTTATTTCATAATAACTACAGCAATGATTTTCAGACTGAAAATGAAATTTACTCATACCACGAACGTTATTTGATGTTTCAATCTTTGCAAGATCTACATGTAGCCTCCAGTAATATGCATTCTACATGATTAGAAAAGCAATTTACTGTCTAGGAACATCAATACTGCATGGATGTATTCATTTGCTCATTATCCATGAAAGTCAGGATTCCTGTGTTCAAATCAATTGCATGACATTGTCACATATCAACACATCATCCATCAAACGCTCATTCAATCTGACCAAGCAGCAGCGAACTTATGAATAAATTATCTGGGCCAGTGCCTACAAAACTTGAATCTTCTGCACTGACTCAGATCTTTCCCATTTTTACCAGTTGTGTAGTGGTTAAGTGATAAGACTCTGTACTGGTAGTAACTGGGATCAAATCTCATGTCAGAGCATTGTATTTTTTAAATCTAGGTAGCAGCTTCAACCTAGGGTAAGTGCTTTGGAAGCTCAGAGGGTAGGTATACACCACTTGCATCAATCAGTGAACCACAAATGGTTTTTAAAAAGGCCATGGTTTGTATCCTGTCTGTGGGAAAGTGCACATAAAAGATCCCTTATAGCTTTTCAATAAGAGTAGCAACAATGTGTGGCTTCAGGGTCTTTCCTCTAATACTAACATTAACCTCAGTCCTGCACCAGAATCTGAGCTATTCTAAATCTGTATCTGAGAAGAAAACATTTTGTAAATGGTTTGTGTTCACAAAGGATGTGCTTAACTTATAAACTTATGTAGCTAATTTTGATTGTTAAATAAGAATATATTACTATATATACAGTTTGCTTATAAAAAAGGCTTACTGAAGATCCAGATTTTGAGATGCATCTTGTTTTGAGTTTCCTGGAAAAATAAAAAATAAAAGAACATTTATGGATGAAAAACATGCAATTAGTTAAATCACAACAAATAAATGTTTGATATAAGGAAATGGTCATCCTAAATTATGATTATTTAGTATCAAATATGCGGGATAAAAGTGCATTATACAAATGTAACAAAATATAAATAAATGTTTCAAATGGACAGAGTGAGGTAAGCTATAAAGGACAAATCAAGCTCTCCTACATCTTTTCAACTTTGATGACGAATAGTTCATGTACGTGCATGAACAGGGTGGGGAGATGGACAGTTTAAGTGGGGTGTACTATGGGATAATTTTTTTTTTTTAAACCAGTGAATGTTTGGTATTGCATAAGGTTTTCTGAAATAATTTTATGTACAGTTTATGTATAATTATTTATTGTTTCAAAGTTTGATATGATTTCCATGCTCAGATTTTATTAATACAGGATCTTTAGATATTTAAACAAAAAAATCCAACCAAGGCTGTAGTATGTGCTGCCATGTCTGTGGGAAAGTGGATACAAAAGACCACTTGTTCGAAAACAGAAAAGACATAAGCTTATGTAGTGGTAATGGATTCTTCTGTGAACCAACTGCATACAAAAGACCCCTTGTTTCTAAAAGACAGACTTTAGCTTATGTGGTGGTCATAAGTTCCTTCTGAGAACTAATTGCATACAAAATACCCCTCATTCCTAAACAGAAAGACTTTAGCTTATATGGTGGTCATCGATTCCTTCTGTGAACTATATTACAAAAGGAGTGTGATTAACACCTAATAACTGAAGATTAACCAATGTGCTGGGACAGACCAGAAATTCAAAGAATGTTGAGATGGCAATTAATTGCTGTCACTAAATCTTTTTACTGTGACACTCATAACTGCAATTTGATGAACATTTCTGCGAAGGCTGTAAAATGATGCCGCAAACCATATTTTGATAGCTTTTATAATGACATTGCTGAATACTGCCACAAATTTCAAGGACTGCTAGAGAATCATTAAACAAACAATCCTTTCTATATTTCAAAAATAATATTACCATTTAGATCTAAACATGTGATTTTATTAACCTTCTTTTTAGTGGCTATTTATTAAACATACCATTAAAGCTGCAGTACTGAAAAATATATTGACCAAAAACAATTCGGTAACTAAACTACATGTCATGGCTGGTCTACCATAAACGTTAAAGAAGAGAATTGGAGACATGTGATGGGTTATTAATCTTGTCCTCAAGGCTTCAACTCAACCTTAGCAAATATTGGTTGATGGCTCATCAATGCCCCAACATGACCCTTAGGTTAAAAGTTTAGCATACATCTCAGAAATATTCAAGAGGCAAGACCCAGAACTGTGTGAATATTGATTAAATATGAGAAAGCTGGCTTTAAGGCACATCAGAAACAAACTTCTCAAAATCACTGTCAGCAAAGAAGGCTCAAGTGAAGTAAAATTGATCATAACCTATTAGAAGGTTACGTACAAATAAATGATCGTAACCCATAGCTTACAACTCACTGTCGTAACACAGAATTCATTTTATTAACTTTACTATATAAAAATATGTTTTCATCATTGTTTGGACTAATCTGCTAATGGGTACTATAAACAAGTCATAAATATATAACATTGTGGTGGGTTAGACCATAAAAAGACTATTGTCTCGATGAAATATGTAGTTTTATGGTAAAGTAGATAAAAAGTGAAAAAATTATATAGATTCTAAAGGAATCATAACATCTGATAATAATTTATTATTTATTGTTTTTTTTAGCATATCCATTTGATGTTTATTCAGTGTGCTATTACTGTGTTTTAACAATTTTGCCACCTCAGATTGGTAATCCTATATTTTATTAACAAAAACATTGTCCCTGGCATATAAAGAGTTAATATAATATTTGTGTTTGACAAGTACATCTATCAGTAATAAAATTAGATGGGACTTGATAATAAATTTCAAGATGCTGTCATCATTTCTTTTTGTGCATGGAAATCAATAAATATTATCATTCTTTATTACTGCTGCAGATCATAAACATGACAAGAAACTGCTAGAAAAGGACATTGTATGATTAAATTGTCAATAAACATATTATTTTCTACAAAGTTCATGCCAAAAATCCATACATCAGAACATTTTGTCCTTAAGAAATAGAATATCTCGGCCCAAGGCAAGGAGTCTCGTATCATGGCAACCATAAATCTAAAAGTTGTGTATGAACAAACTGTGTAACAAGATAAATTAACAAAGCATTGTGACGACAGGCTGTAACACAGAAAAAGCTGGCAACAAATTTGCTCATTTTTATGTTTTAGACCAGAGGAGATTTACAGAATGAAGTACATTTGTATGCCTTCACTAAAAAGAATTGGGTAAATTAAATCTGAAACAACAAAAGTGATACTTTATTCAAAACTATATGTCTATATAATGCTTATTAGTCTAAAAAACATACAGGTAAAATTATGTTTTCACAAAACTCACTAAATTCACAATTTGGATAAATAGAAAAAACTGCATACATTACATATTCACACACAATTTTAACAGTCCTTAAATGATATTGTTATACAGTTTTCTGTGTTTTGTCACAAGGGGACCAGTGCTTTACTTTGTTTTGTTTAATGACATTAGTAGAAAACATTGATTTATTAATCCTTGGCTACAGATGTCCAACATTTGGTAATTTAGACATAAAGTTTATACGCCTCTGACAGGTTTTGAACTCCTCTCTTCAGCTTGAGAGTCTGATGTCCTACCACTGGACCACTGAGGATGACAAAAGGGCTATTGCATGTACTGGGAAAGATAAAATATACTCAAAATTACGTCATTTGGACTTATCAAGTTTTACAAAACCTATCTTCCATTGTGATGATCTATACTCATGAATCACGAATCCAGCCTTTGAAATCTGCAACGGCAAAAAACTGTTTCAAAAGTGATCTGCGATTACATTTTTATCATTATTGGGTATTTATTTTTTATTATTTGAACTGATTTGCCTTCACAAGATGATCTGAATTTTGAAGGCTGCAAATCCCTAATGAAACTGGAACAAAATATTCATGAAAGTTAATATATCAATCCCTACCAGTAGATGTTATCATAACTACTGCATAACCTTTACATGTAGTGGAATGTTCTGAACATGATCCTTCCTCACTTTCTCATTGATTGCATTTATTTTCATGCTTATATTCAATAATGGTTCAAGTACTCTGTCTTGGGCACACAACTAGTTTCCTGTGCTGTCATTCCAGGACAGAGGTTAGTAAGAGAAATGAAACCTGCGTTGGTCACACTAATATGGTTTCTTTTATATGTACCATTCCACATACGGAATAGCATAAACCATGGCCTTTGACAAACCAGGTGTAAACCACTGGTTGTTCTGAATTTCTGTAAAATCATTTCTGGGAACTAGGCAACCAATTGGGAGGACAACTCAATTTGCATCTAATTTCATGGCCATAAATAAGAACTTTGTGATACTCAGGGGATGCTCCATTAGTGCAACTGGGGAAAATCATGTTCCTAAGTAACTTGAAACAAGATATTCTGGCAGAGCACTCATTGATGGTAATCATCCTTTACATTGCTTATTATTCAATATTCTCCTTCAATCTGCATGCTCATCAAGGATAATGATACCCATGTAAAACATAAACATATTAGAAACTAGTGACAAATGTAGTCGACAAGCACATGCAACATCAGACCACTCGTCTATTTGATAACAAATTACTTTGAGTCATACTCTCAACAATTTGACAAGATGATCACAAGTTATCACCATTGCAAATACCTCATATTGTGCCAAGTGGTGTCATTTCAATGAACTGATTTTATTGATCACGCTACACTAGCAGTTTTTAGACAAAGCTGAACTATCTTATTAACAACTTTTATCAATTCATATGTTTATTAAAATAAATGTATATTAAATTAAAAGAGCATAGTTATACCCGATACACATATATGTAACCAAATCTCTTCAGATTTACTATTATAGTGACATGGTGAAAACAGCAAATTTCCACAAAATTCAAATGGCACTGAATGTAAAAATAACTAGTTCAGTTAATATCTAACCAAAATTTTTCTAAAAAGAAAAATGAATCAAATAAAGATGAAAAATCTCAATAAAAGAATGAATTAAAGACACTGAGGACAAATTTTTTGTTGCTGTAAAAAAGAGAAAGGATTAGTTGTTTAATGACACACCAGCACGTTGTTTATTCAGTGGCTTTAGATGTTGGAAAATGGTGCTTTACAACTCATGGTCTATAGAGGAAACCCACTGCTGCCACACATGCTAATGTTTTTGATTAGCAGCAAGGGATCTTTTATATGTTCTTTCTCACAAGCAGGACAGCACATACCACACCCTTTCATAAACCTGTTATGGACCACTGGTCCATGCAAGTGGTATATAATTACCCATTGAACCTTGTGAAGCATTCACACAGGGTTGTAGCCAGTATTGAGATTAAAAATCACATGCCTCGAATGACATTTGATCCCAGTATCTACAAGTTGTGAGTCCAACTGCTTAACCACTGTACCATTGGGGCCTGTTTTTTATAGTCATAATGCGCATTCAATGATTCATCACTACTGAAATAATGGGCAAAATTTTATGGAAATTACCACTGAGAATCAAAACTGATACCACTCATCTCTCAACAGCTAATGTCATGTAGTGATATTTGCAGGTTTCTGTTAGTCATTCAACACTCATGTAAAGCATTTTAAGTGCGGGATTTGTGGAAGCAGTTTGTCTCTTTTGTCACTGATATTTGAACAGTGAAGAAGTTAATGCAGACATCTCTTCTGTGGAAAATTAGTGTATTCAGTTTGGCCTGAACTCGTATAATCCTGTTCAAGTTTTTGTTCGGTGTGATATGTCGGTCCTTAGCTTCAAGATGATATTTTGAAGAGGTGGCAATACAAATTCAATACCAGGCAAAAACTCTTAGGTGATATGACTTCCAGTTTCTCTGTTGTAAGTAACTTCTGGATTTAAAATAATGTTATTAAGTACTTAGATAATAGCTGTGATTCAGATATATACAGTTACCTTGTGATAATACTCCTCTAAGAAACAACACCTACAAAATATCTAGATTTGTTCACAATTCTCAACATTTTCCTTTTCATTTGTTTGTTTTGTTTAATAACACCATTAAAGCACATTGAATTATCAATTATTGGCTATTAGATGTCAAACATTTGGCAATTTTGTGAAGTGTCAGCCAGCCACTAATAGGTTTTCAAATTTCATGGGAAACACTTTTTTGGTTCCATGCTTTTAGATCATGGGAACCCATCGGAAACTGTTTTTTTATTCCGTGAAAATAAGTCATGGAAACACGAAAATCATGAGAAACTAAATTTTGATTCTGTGATTTTGAACACATGGTACTGACACACAACCAGTAATGATCATTACCATGAAATTCTATGGCCTGTTCAGGCTCACTTTTCCTTATCATACTTTCAGACCCCCACCCCCCATAAACTAAACAAAACAGTAAAAAACAAAAAACAAATTCAAACATTAAAATGTTGAATTTAGGGGAAATTCAATCTACATATTAATGATTAATATAAATATGTATGCTGGCCATGACCCACCACCCTCCCCTGAGTGTACAGTCTGTACAAATGTCAATAATTATGAATGATCCCTAATCATACAAAATGTAATGGATGAGTTGTGTGAACATCCCAGTGTGGTCTTTCCTATTCAGTTTATTGAAGTTATCTTGATGTTTTAACTTGGACATTACATTTGGTCAGTTGATTGCATTACTAACAGATCAATCCATATCTGTTGGGAGTTGTGTATGGATTATCTGTTTTTCTCTTTTAATTGGTCCATAGTTTTGCAGTATAGAACATGGGTTTGAATTTAGCCAATATCTTAAAGGTAATGAATGTGATATTAATGTTACCTATAACATTTAATAATGTATAGTTTATTTCTAATTATTTTCTACAAGTTTAGAACATTAACATGTGTTAATAAACACTATATTATCAGAATAAAAATAGTGTGTTACTTATGAACTTAAGACTAAGACTCAATTAGCTTGGTATTCAAGGATGCACAATGCTTATACATTCAGATAACTGAGATTTTGCTTCTATACATGTAGCATTACAATTATCTATATTTTGTAAGGTTTTTCCGTGTCTGTATTGTCTTAATCTTCTAAATATCTTGAAGCAGAATGGTTATATTTCACATCAAATGCTAAAAGTTTGCTAAAATATTATCCAAATTTTGATCGATTTACATTTCTTCCAGTTTTAGAGCTAGAATAAATATGTCAAAGATTCTATCAGCTAAATGGAAGTTTAGTGGCTGATGCTAGCCAATAAGATTATCACAATATGATAAAGTACAGACATCAAGTCAAGAGAAATTAATTTTACATGGTTTAACTTGCCAGAAACTGTTACAGGACATTTGGTCTGGATGGATAAAGTTTGTCAATCCAAATAAAAACCAACATGTACGAGACAAAAAAAATGCTTATTTAAAATGCCAAAAAAATAAATATTACCATCATAAAGCTATAAGGATGTTATAGATATTTTTTTTACTTTAAATTATGCGAATAGTATAGTTGAAAAATAATTATTTTAGAAGAACACTTCCTTCTCCTTAAATAACACTTTCGTTTTTTGTTGATCAGTTAAAAAATATCTTTCAATCTGTCACAATTTATAGCAGCAAAAACCAGTCAATTCTGACATACATGTATTTTAAATTACAAAACCGACAGTTCAAAAGTTTTAAAAGTACAAAATATAGTTCACGCCATCTTCTAACCCTTTTAACCTAAATGTTTCAATCTGTGAATAATTACCCCCGTAACGGCAGTAATACAAATAATGACAAACCGTCTGTAAATACAAACAGTGGCAGCTGCATTAAACACAGACTGACAGTGAAGAACAAACGAGCCCATGGGACACACGCTGCTTAATGAATGACAATCCGATGATTCAGTAACCAAATTATACACTGACCAATAATTATGGAGGCGGATGGACGAGGCAACTAAACACAGAGTGGATCTTGAGACTCACAGAGGACAGTGCAGTCCATCCCGCTAGAGAGAGAGACTGGTAGCTTATTGTTTGTCTTCTACACTGCTTTTTGGCATTGATTTTACAAACGGCACACGCCACCAGAGGAGCTTCAATAGCCCTGATGACCACTGCAGAATTAGTTCATTGTCACATAGCTTCAGTAGCTTGAACTGGGAGACAGACTGCTGTATTCATGGTAAGCTTCAGTTTCTTTTTCTTAATGATGCCGTTAGTGATGATGGTATTGAACCTGCTAATCACCCTAACTATAATCGGGGACATAATGGTTGTTGTGTTTTACAACTTGTGATAAAGACTTGTGATCAATATAGATTGATAGATTTCTATGGGGTTTCATTTCTGTTTTCCTGTATTAAAGTACACAAATAACAAATAGCAGCTTTACACTTTTATTTTATACAGTGTATCTAACAGTGTATTATTAATTTTACTAAAAGATAACTGGGAACATAATGGTTGTGGTGTTTTACAACTTGTGATAAAGACTTGGTGTAGATCAATAGATTGATACATTTCTATAGCGTTTCATTTCTGTTTTCTTACATACAAAGAACAAATAACTTTACACTTTTATTTTATACAGTGTATCTAACAATGAATTATTAATTTTTACTAAAATAATGTCATCTCTGACAAAAAAAAAAAAGTATTCTATAAATTTATGAAGAAAATTAATACAAATATTTTTTATAGTTGTTTTGTTTAACGACACCAATTAGAGCACATTGATATATTAATCATCAGCTTTAGGATGTCAAACATTTATAAATTCTGACACGTAGTCAAGTGTGAGCCAGTCTCCAATGGGTTTTGTACCATATTCAGTTTGAGAGACCAATATTCTACCACTTGACCACTGAGGCTCACATAAAGACAAATAAATATTTTATTCCAAAAATACATAGTTGTTTATATATCAATTGAGAGAACCAGTTTCAAGCACAATACATTTCAAAATGTTATAAGTAATATAACTATAATTTCTTGTAAATCATGTAATTAATATGAGCAAGAAATCACTGGGAAAATATGACATTTACATGTATATAAATGCAATCCCATCTCACACAATCACACTCAATCTATTTAAACAACTTTTCAAATGAACATAAGGATCTCCTCCTGAACAAGCATCACTAGATAATAAAAAGTTTAATTATTAATTAAATAAATTGAAAAATAAATCATGTTATGATGTATTTTTAGAAAATATTTGGTAGAATCACTGTTCAAAATATAAAAAAAGAATGTACAGTATAACCTCGATTTATTGTCCCCCGATTTAACGCCAACCTCTCTTATCGCCAACTTTCTTCCAAGTACCATTTGTTTTCTTTGTTAATTCACTCTATTTAGCGCCACCCTCGCTATCCGACATCCACCAAACATGTTTTTAAACAAATGCATTTTATATGTTACACTCCCCTTGATTGTATCTACTCCCCTCGATTGCTTCAATTAGCTGTAATTAAGCGGCTCAACAGGAGTACATTGGCCTTAATTAAGTTCATCAAGAGTTGTTACTTTTGTTATTGTCTAATGACAGTTGTCATTGCAGTGATTCTGCAGTTTAAAGAAGTAGCAGTACAAGACAAAAAGCAGCCATGATGATCACATGACAATAATCTTTTTGGCACAACCTTGGCACCCTCACTTCAACGTCAACTCAATATAATGCCAAAATCACATTGGTACGACAGTAGGCGGTAAATCAAGGTTATACTGTATATATATATAAAACAAAAACATTATGCAGCTCATGCATTTTTGGCAACTACAAAAATGAAAGTAATTTTAATACCAAACCTCAAACAAAACCCACCAGAGAAGGAAATTCATATTTTTAGTTATCATTTAAAAACAGCAGGAGAGTATTCCATAGCTCACCTGAAAATCCTTCCAGATGTGAAAATACACAATGAGGTGTGCAGTTTTGCCAATTTTAACATTTTACAGCATAAAATAAAATAAAAAAGGCAAGTTAAGAAAAACTCTCCACTTTCCATTTTCTGGCAAGTTTCAAGAGAGTGAGACCTATCTCTCTCATGTAATGAAAAGGACTAAATGTTTCTAACCAGCCTCTTCAGAACATCTTTGCATAACATCTGTACCATGGCTTAGATAGAAATCTAGCTGGCCCCATGGATAGTTATAGCTAATTTTAATAGGTTGCTGCACATACATGTACATGTAATAACCACTGGGGTGCAGCTTTCCCCAAGTTAAATTTGTATTCTACATTTTGGTTAAAGTATATCAGAAATATTGGTCATGTATACACTCATGTATAAAAACTTGATGACATTTAATATTTTTAAACATTCATACTGTTGCTGTTCTTGCAAAACCACGTACATTTGTGTAACCAATTTCTATAAATACATGTAGCATTTTTGTGGTCATCAGGTGCCTTGGAGCAGCATGCATTCATTTGAATAGCTGTTTATTTTGATAGCCAATAAGATGCAGTACATCACCAAATTTCAAAACCACGTGTTTCAGACCATTTTATTTTATCTTTCAAAACAATTTTGTTACTATCACATGACTTTGCAAGAACAGTGACGATGTATTAATTGCTCATTTGAAGTTGGCGCAAATGAGAAAAATGTGGAGGTAAGTTAAAAGTGGCTAGACAGGTGAATATCAATCATTGTAATGAAAGTCATCACGGTCTCCCCAGCTCCTGATCAGAATACCAAACTAGTATTGATCAGTGACACAGTGATGGGTAACACCGCATGCTGTATGTAGTAAAGTGACTTTATGTGTTAGGAAAGGAAAATAATATTTGTTCAACAACACTCCAGGATGTAGTTTAATTAAAGAGTGTTTTCACAAAGCTCACTAAGTCCACAATGTGGGTAAATGAAATTGCATGCTTGATGTATTATTATGCATTGGAATAATCTTTTGAGCCTGGTGGTCAGTAGCCGATCCAGAGGGGGGTCCAGGTGGTCAGGACCCCCCTTTTCTCATATTTTTTGTTTTTGTTTTAACCTTTTCTGAGTGGAAGGATGTGTGAAAATTAACCATTTCTTTTCCCTGTCCTATTAACCCATCACATTTGGACCTTGCCCTCCTTTCAGAAATACTGCATCCACGCCTGGTGGTTTAGCGGAAGAATATCAGACTCTGATGACAGTGGTTCAAAACTCTTTGCAGGCTGGCTCATACTTGACGTGTCAAAATAACCAAATGTTTGACATCCAATAGTTGATGATTAATAAATCAATGTGCTCTAGTGGTGTCATTAAACAAAACTCCCCCTCCACACCCCCAAAAATGGAACAATCTTTTGGATTCTCCACCTATGGTATTAGGAATAGTAAAATATTTTCCTCAGTTTGAACAAGTGAAATGAGGTGAGAGTGACTGAGTACTAATGATTTAAATGGATTTTGGGGAGTGACAGAGATTCCTACAAAAATGTTTCAAAGAAAGTTTGAATAAATGTATTTTAACCATAACTTCCCAGCTATCAGATCAGTACAAATTTGTTAATTTGAAAGATTTGATGGTCACAAAGTTAATTTTGTTGGTCATTTTGTCTGACACTCATGTTTCAACAGTTTTATATAAAACTGACTCGATACAGCTTGTATATATTGCATAAATTTATCTAAATTAAATTTAGAAAGCATAACTTTGTAAAACCTAAGTTGTATACATTTATTAAATTGTGAATATTAATTTATTTAGAAGGAACATATTCTCTTTGTCCAGTATAGAATGAATTATATCAGTCACTTTGACCAACAGATTAAAAATAATTATTGTCTGTCCTGTATAAATACTTTCAAACTGACAGGATGCATCATACAACTCATGCATGAAATACTAGTTAGAATGAGTGAGTTAACTATTAAAGTTGACACTTTTGGACCAGTTTGTTGTTTTAATGATTCAACACAAACACAACGTACCTGTTTATGTATGTCAATTAACAGTGTATTAAGTCAACTTATCTGTCAACTGCTATAAATACTTGTTGAAACCAGATTTATATAACAAAACTAAATGTACTGGTTTTGAGTACAGTATTTCAGGTTATGTAAACATTTTCTAATGTATCTATAAAATAAATCAGGCCAATCTGTAAAGATTGTATCAGTTAACCAACATGTACACAATAATAAAAAATCACATGTATACTGTTTTCTTTTACTCCCCTGGGTCAGGTGCCCTCTTCTTAGGACTCTGGTTCCACGGGGGAACAAATTTAAAAATTAGTTTGTTTTATTTAATGACACCTCATGTGTACATTGATTTTTATCTTATCATCGGCTATTGGACATCAATCATATTATGGTCATTCTGACATATTTATTTTAGAGGAAACCCGCTGCCGCCACGTGAAGTGGTTTTTTATATGCACCATCCCACAGACAGGGCAGCACATACTACAGTCTTTGATGAACCAGTTGTGGACCACTGGTTGAAATGGAAAATAGCCCAAATTGAAAATGTATCCACTGAGAAGGGTCAATCTGACGACCTCCAAGGTGGACATGTCCGAACCAAAATGGATGTGAGCACATCTTTCAAAATCCTTGAAGTAAAGTGTTTTCTTAAATTTTGGTTCTAAATTGATGGTTTCAATTTACAGTCAAATAATAACAATGATTATAAAGCCAAATTAGGAACAGTAGAAATAGTGTCTGCTATGAAAATGGAAGCTGATTTTAAAAGCAGTAAATTATCACATTAGCTAATTGACAATACTTTGATCACAGACATTTTGTCTATTCAAAGGATAAATGTCAGACAGGTTAACAACTAATGTTAACTGGATAATAAATCTTTAAAACCACTGCATACCAAGACATCTTTACTTTGTGAAATATGTCATAATGGGATGTTAGCAAAATGATTTACTGTCACATATTAACATTTCTACTACTGTTGAGAAAATAAATCACTGGGGTTCAATAAAAACTAACTTAACTCACCCTAAAAAGCACCTCAGAGGGCCATCATGCACTTCAGGATGATGGGTCAGTGATGTAGAAAGAAGAGGGGTAAAGCCCAGGCAATATTTTTATTTCACGTCTTAAATTTTGTATATATAATGAAACCCTTTGATGCTAAACCATCAGAAAAGCAGTAATTTTTTTATCCTGGTGCTAACTAAAATGTTAATTTTGTACCCTGGTTATGTAAAGTATTAATTTGTACGCTGGTGCTAACTAAAGTATTAATTTTATACCATGGTGGTAAGTAAAATATTAATTTTGTACCGCAATACTAATAAAAGATTAATTTTGTACCCTGGTGCTAACTAAAATATTAATATTGAACCCTGGTGCTAACAAAAGTATTAATTTTGTACCCTGGTGCTAACTAAAATATTAATTTTATACCCTGGTGTTAACAAAAAGTTATAATTTTGTATCGTGGATCTAACAAAAATATTATTTTTTATACCCTGGTGCAAACAAAGTTCATAGTGATTAATATAACGAAAGCTTATGCTCATGTGATAATCAGTCAAAATATACAATGTATAATCAACTGATATATTGACTCAATGTGTCCTAAAAGTTCCACACTGATCCTGGGCCATCACCGTAAATTTCTCTACTTTGACCATACATTCCTTTAATAATATCAATATTAGATTAAATTTTATAATTTAGATGTTTAATCTGAATAAATTGAGTGCTTGCTATCTCTCTACATTTGCATCATGTGGAAAACATTCTATATCTGTCAGTTTATTTAGGAGAATGTGATTAATAAGTAAACATATAGAAAAACCCTTAAGTTACGAATCAAATGTTAAGATATATGCTACTGAGTCTAAACTCATAGATTACAGTTTTCCCAATAAAAGCTGATTGAGTGAAAGTTCTTGATGGGCTTGCTACACATTTCAAATATATTAATGGGCCTATTCTATTAATTCAATATACATGTATTGATAGGGGTCATTATTGTCAACATTTCCCTTTCTGTATATCAAGTCCTAATTTTCAAAACTCCCTCCACACAAATCAGAATACATAAATTGTCAATGGTTGGGTGGGGGGAGGTGTTCAATGAATATTTTAATGATTAAATAAAAAATGTTGTTGTGTGTATGGAGCTCTCTAAATGTTGAAATAGTGAACCCTTACAGAAATTTGGATTTTCATCCTAAAATTGTGGTCAGAATTACCTTAACTATAAAAAGTAAAGTTTGTTTTTATTTAACGACGCCTGTAGAGCACATTGATTTTTATCTTATCATTGGAAATTGGACGTCAATCATATGATGATTCTGACATATTTATATAGAGGAAACCTTTCTGATAAGCAGCAAGGGTCTTTTACATGCACTGTCCCACAGACAGGATAGCACATACCATGGCCTTTGATGAACCAGTTGTAGACCAATGGTTGGAATGGAAAATAACCCAAACTGCAAATAGGTCTACTGAGAAGGATCAATCCGACGACAGACCGATTCACAGATAGACATGCTACTGTTTGAGCTACATCCCGCTCCCTAACTATAAAAAGATTCACTTGTCAGAAAATAGACACAACATACACATAAAACCCAACTTTGAAGACAAGACGACATAAAAATCCAATCTGATGCAAACACTTCGAGTTAAAATTCAATTTCTCTCAAGGGAGGTTTAAGGTCTGGATTCTTTAAAGACATGAAAAAAACTCAAATCTCTCCCAAGTGAATGCATTTTCTGAATTGCATGGCCATGGCATTGCAAGTGCTCTAGCTAATTCATAATGCATGTATGATCAATAGAGCCAATTGCACCAAATGAGTGCCAATGATGCATTGCTTGCCTATTTCTATCAACGTCGCAATACATTTTAAACAGAACCTCTTCTCAGCAGATAAAATGTCAATTCCAGCTTATATGGATAAAAAAACCCAAATAAAAATGTCTTTAAAATGCTAATGAAATAGGATTTGGCCTCGAGGGAATTTTCTCGATACTACATTACAGCTTAGAGCTGATTTACGGCCTAATTCTGGGAGAGATATGTCAGAAATATCTTAATGATTAATTGAAAGATTTTGTTTTTATTTGGTATTTAGTTCAAAAGCAAACCATGTATCATTGTCAACATGGTCTTATGGATTTGATCAGGGATTACCAACCTGATTAACTGACAGGTTATAATTCAGTTTTCTGATAACTTGACTCCTGGTATCAAGCAATAAATGAAAATGTAATTATATGAGAATCTTAACCAAATTAACTTAATCGCAATCATATCGTGAGAATAACTGGTAGTATGCATAGGCACATAATCTTCAGTATCCTATGGAAGTTTACCAGTATCAGTATGTTTGAATGACTTTGGGAGTAGTGGGAGTGGGGGCACTGATGGAGTGGAACAAACTATATCAGATTTTGGTTACAATTATAAAAACAAAAGAAAAAAGGTTCACAAGTTGTGGGAGGGGGAGACACACATGCTCCCTGCATACCCCTCCCCCCTATCCTTGGTTCTTATGGGCCTACATTAAAATATTGACAATGTCCAACTTTCCATATTTGAAGAAGGTGATATTGGAAGAACATGTTATTTCCTGATAAATATTGATGAACATTATGAAAATGGCTGTTACATGTACATGGGATTAATGAATACAATCTACATTGCATATACTTTATTATCACCCATAATTGTGAAAATTTTATCTGTCCATACTGACCAAAAAGATATTGAAGATTTAGCCATGTCAGAATAAGGTTTCAAAGAAAATCATAAGGTGTTTTTTAATTGTTATATTTATAAGTTACCCATTAACATTTTTTTAAGTCTGTGGAAATGTTTGTTATTGTCACAATAAAATTTCCCAGTTAAGCTTTAGATTTAAATTAAATAATCATTGTTATACACTTAAAAAAAACTACAACTATTTAAATTGAATACATTTTTCTTGCTACAATCTTCCAACACTTCATTCAACTTTGAATAACTAATTCCGCAAAATGATTTGACAAACCGACAACTTTGTCACCAACAAAAAAACTGCACTAACAAAAAATAACATCTAATTCAATTAACATTTGCTTGTATTTCAGGAAATTCTGACAACACGATCCAAAAAACACCATCGAGAATTGTCTTGTTCAGTGGTCTATGCATCCTCTACAATGCGAGCTGTGCGATTCATTCACACGCCTGTGACAGTTCAAAGGCAGCAACAACTTGCCAGTCTTTCTTAAAATCAATACAGCCAAGAAGTCCAGAGGCAGAGCCAAGAACTTCCAAGTGTGCCAACTGGCAGCACAAGTAACTAGGACTGTTCACGACACTTTCTAACAAGGCGCTCAGTCCTCATTTAATTTGTAGCTGTATGAGGAGACCGAGTTCAGAGTGAGCTTTATGTCAATCCGATGGTAGCATGCGGAGAAGGAAATTAAACATGGATGGATTGTGCCAATCCTTTCACATGTCACTGCATGAGTGGCACTGAGCAGCTTGGAGAGTGTCAGCATATTAGAGAGGAAAAGTAATTAGGCACCAGCCAATATCTTATCCATTATTGAATGTGCATCAAGTTAGACCAAGTGGTGTTTCATTAGTACAAGGGAAAAAAATCTATTATCAGTGAATATATATGTAAATACGATAAAATACAATTGTAGATGTGCAAATATAAAACATCTTTTAAATAACAGCAAAATTGACAAATATTTTATGCAAAGTTTACATTTTTAGAACACTGCAAATCAATATATTTTATTTTTTATAAACTTTGTTAAAATAAACTTTACTGTAGGTTTTGGATAAGATAAAATAATATAAAAAATTGTCAGCTTTAATTATTTACAAACAAAGGTTGTTGCTTTTCAATATCAAAAGGTGTATTTTATTCGACTCAGAACTATTACGTGCTGTTCGATTCAATATCAAAGGTATTTTTCATCTGATTCAGTATTATAAGGAGCAGTTCAGTTTGATTCAGTATAAAAAAATATTATTCCTCTGATTCATTATTATAAAGGGAAGTGCAATTAGATTCAGTATTAAAGGAAGATCATTTGAGAAACTTTTCACTTGTACAATCTGATTCTACCACACAGCATCACCATGCGTCTTCCTCACTTTGAACTTTACCCTCAGAACTATTTCCCATTTCTAATCCCCCCACTGAAGCAATGTCTGACGCCTCACCCACTGTGTGACAATGGACTGGAACCTGCTAATGCCACAGCTTACTGGATGGAGATCACTGACTACTTCTCCTTCTTGGCTCTGCCTGTTATTTTATCTTTTGCATTTGTGACAGAGATCATCAGCGTAATCGTCCTATCAAAGCAGATTCGCATGTCACTGGACACGTATCTGCTGGGTCTGTCTATAGCAACTATTCTTCTCATCCTGTGCACAGTCATACTAGGACTTCAACATTACATTGGCTACCAGGAGTTCCTTGTGTACACTCAAGGCTACATCATTAGCTGTAGAGATTGGTTCTGGTATACAACAATATGGCTCATGGTCATGATGAGTTTTGAACGGGCATTGACAGTTTCCTCAACTCGTCAGAACACGCTGTGCAGTTCTGGACAGGCTGGTGTAGTAGTTGTAATGGTGTTTTGCGTAGGGTTGGTCAGTGCTCTGCCACGTTTCTGGGAGTATACTGCTACAGAGGTGCATAATCTGGTAACAAATCAAACAGTTTTACTAACAGTAAAAACACAGTCTACCACCACACCAGAATACAATACAATGTACTTCTGGTACGTGAAAACCATCACCTTATTTCTACCATATTTAATGATGTTGGGAATTTCCATTACGCTCAGCTGCAAAACCCGTCGCTCAACCATGACCCGTCGGTACATGGCCGTGAAACATTCCAGTGGACTCACATTGAACAGAAAAATCAAAGAGGAGATATCACTTTCGAAACTGCTCATTCTAATCATCATTGTTTACGTGTTGTTTACGACGCCATTCTGTATGCTGGATCTACTGTCGTATGTCCTACCACACTGGATCAGCTCAGACACGCGAATGTTTGCCAGTCTTCACAATCTATTCAGCGTGTTCTTTTTTCTACACAATGCATTTCATCTCATCCTGTATTTCTGCTATAACAAACAGTTCCGGCTGACACTTTTATCTCTATGTTGTTGTTGTTGCTGACATTCAACATCATGACAATGTTGTAATTATTGGAAAGATATAAGCAATCACTCAGAAGAACCTGCAACTTTGCATGCAGGGCTGTAGATAGCAGGAAGCAAAAAAAAAAAAACACCAGTAAAGGACAATAAAAAAAATTCTTTACTGTTTAAGGAATTTTACTTTTTAGGGAGATGTTTAATGATTGTCTTTGACATTGAATTGTAGACACCAAATCGTTTTTGAAATCAAATATAACCACATAATTATATATATAAACAAGGTATGCATTCATATACAGAAAATATATTAATAATGGGTGTTTTGTTTTAAATTAATATAATGAAATATCTATCATCATTTTTAAAGGATGAGCACGAAAAAAGGTAATTTTATATATATAAAATCTCATAGAAAAAGGTACATAATTATATATATATGTTTAGAATGAAATTACCAAATGATGATAATTTTAATGTTTGATGTTTCTTATGCAAAATTAACGGCTAAATGATTCCCTACTTCATATCAATTAAAAGTGATATAACAAAACCAGTTCAAAATTATATTTAGTATGCAAACTGCTTAAAGCTTTGATTGTCATAGTCACAATAATAAAATGTTGGCAGATCCTTCATCAGAAGAAAAAAAACGTTTGGCCTAATGGAAATTAGTGAACTTTTACAGAATTAATAATTTTCTAGGCTAACTGTCCACATTAGGTTCATCAGTGAATAGTACAAGGGACCATTAATGACTAAGGATTATTCCAATTTCACAATAATTTCATGTCATTGTAGTACTAGAAACACAGCAGATTATGTGACAATTTCACATAACAAGTCGTTCAATACAGCCTTAGAATGTCCACACTAAAGTCTTGATTTGTTTCTGCTGTTAGACCAAGCTTGAAATCCAGTTTTCTTTTTCTAGTGATTCATTATGTGCCACATTCACATTTATTTAACAAGTGCTTAAATTCAGCCCTAGAACCTTCACAGTAAAGTCTTGATTTGTTCCTAATGTTAGACCAAGCTTGAAATCCAGTTTTCTTCTTCTAGTGATTCATTATGTGACCAATTCACATTTATTTAACACAACCCTAGAATTTCCACAGTAGTTTTGATTTGTTCCTGCTGCTAGTCCAAGCTTGAAATCCAGTTTTCTTCTTAATATAGTGATTCAGCACCAGAGAATTCTAACATCTTGTGTTTGTAGATGT
This sequence comes from Symmetromphalus regularis, assembly GCA_032355785.1. NCBI lineage: Eukaryota > Metazoa > Mollusca > Gastropoda > Neomphalida > Neomphalidae > Symmetromphalus > Symmetromphalus regularis. The sequence continues at coordinate 8,451 of JAULBS010109506.1, read as the reverse complement.
TTCAATAAGCAAAGTAAAAATGTCCCACTAGGGCATGTTACATCTTATTATGACATGTTACATCATACTAGGAAATTTTACATCCTACTAGTACATACATCTTACTAGGAAATGTTACATCCAACTATGACATGTTAATCCTACTAGAACATACCACATCATACTGTGACATGTTACATCCTACTAGGACATGTCACATCCTAATAGGACAAGTTACATTCTACTATGACATGTTACATCCTACTAGGACATGTCACATCTTACTAGGGAATGTTACATCCTACTAGAACATGTCACATCATACTAGGACATGTTACATCATACTAGGACATGTCACATCATACTAGGACATGTCACATCATACTATGACATTGCATCCTACTAGGACATGTCACATCCTACTATGAGTATGACATTACATAATACTAGAATATGTTAATCCTAGTAGGACATGTTCTATCCTAGGACATGTTACATCCTATTAGGACATGTTACATACTACTAGGACATGCTACATCCTATTAGGACATGTTTCATTCTACTAGGACATATCACATTCTACAAAGACATGTTACATCATACTGAGAAATGCTGTAAATTAAACTGTCTAATGAGATATTTGCTGGGACCTACAGCTGGGATGAGAACAGGTCAGACCTAAAAAGGAGGGTCATTGTGAGAGAGTGTATAGCGACTGAGTAGTGGGAGTAAGCAACAGGTGTCAAAATCAATCGTCAAAAGTTGGGAAACACTGATCAGCAGGAAATTCTAATCCTGCTACAGAATGCTATTAATGTTACATTGGTAATGAAAACAATTGAAGCAGCTACATATTTCATTGTTTGCAACCCTTTTTATAACAAGGAGCTTATTTTAAAGTTTGGCTTGTATTTTTGTTTAGCTTTTTAGTATACATGTATACATGAAAGATTACAAAATCTGTAAATGTTTTGATATTCAATACTTTACAAATCTGCACATTTTGGAGACAAACTATAATTTTACTTTTGTCACTTGGCATGTCTGTCAAGCTCAGTGCAAAAGTGTAACTTTAATATTATCACCTTCACCGTACAAAGAAATCTATTCATTGTTCATGCACTATACATATATTTATTAATTAATAAATGATACCTGCATGAACACCTGTATTTGTTGTGAAATGTTCTACGCAATATTTGCTGTACATGTATATTGACATTATGTTGCCTTTTTTGTATTTAAAAAATAAAACTTTTTTTTTTTCTTAGTATATCCCTGTTGGTACATCCAGTATGTTTTTAAATGAGGTAGGGCACCTGTTGGATATATGTAATGTGTCAGTGAACTGACCAATTGGACTATTTCTTGTTCCTGCCAGTAGTCTACAAAGTCTAATAAAAAGTAAAGTTTGTTTTATTTAACAACGCCTCTAGAGCACTTTGATCTTTAATCTTATCAGTGGCTATTGGAGGTCATTCATATCATCAATCTGACATATGTATTTAGAGGAAACCCACTGCCGCCACATTGGCTACTCTTTGCAATAAGCAGCAAGGGGTCTTTCATATGTACCATCCCATAGACAGGACAGCACAAACCATGGCCTTTGATAAACCAGTTGTGGACCACTGGTTGGAATGAAAAATAACCCAAACTGCATATGGTTCCACTGAGAAGGATCGATCCGATGACCGACTGGTTCACAGGCAGACACGCTACCGTTTGAGCTATGTCCCACTCCACAAAGTCTAATAAAGGCCACAGTATTTTTATCTGTAGGAATGTATATATTTTAACTGAAAAGATTACCTTAAGTGGTGGTAGCAAATGTTCTAAAACCGTAATTCATAAATATTGTACATGTATATTAAACACAATAACAGCTAGTGACTGAATAATGTGCTGGGATTTTATTAAAGAAATACTTCTCTTGCAATACATTTTGCAAAAAATGATAATGATACATTGTTAAGAACTTGGATTAAACACCTTTTGCAAGCTCTAGGGAGATCAAAAATATAAAGGTTGTAAACAAATTGATATTCAAAACAAGAAGTTATAAATAATGTTTTTTAATTTTGTTTTCTTTTTAGTCAAAACTGGCATGATCTATATCAATTGGTGAAGAGTTTGCCTGAGGTGCTTTGGTCATAAAACTGAACCCCCTTGATGGACTCGTTCTTTAATTGGGTTTTTCCCCACACTACTCCATGCTCCACGACTGGAACAATTATGTCAAATGACATATAGCAAAAATACCTTGCTGCTAATGGAAAAATGTTGCATGCTTCCCCTGATGTATCAACATTATCAAACGTTTGGCATCCAATAGCAAATGGTTGATAAATCAATGTGATCTAGTGGCATTGTTAAACAAAAAATAAACCTTTTCAATTGTCAAAACAGGCCATATTAAATTACCCTAAAGTAGATTACAATCCTTAGGATAAGTGTGCATATGATATATCAGGCGCAGATATAGGATTTCTGAAATGTGATGAGTGAATAGGACTGGGGGGAAAATGGTTAATTTTCACGTCCTTCCACTTGGAAAATGTAAAAAAAATTTTTTTTTTTAAAAAGACACCTTGTACCACTCTCTGGATCATCTACTGTATATGGAAGATGAACCAAATATACACAACTTGCTACAGACTGGTTAACAGAACAATAACTGTTTTGCTTCAGGGGCGTGTCTTCTAAGTACATACCACTAATGTGCTAAATTGAACCAAAAAAATCTATGAGTGCCACATTACTGTTTGTCTGTTGTTGGAGATGCCTAGACTATGAAAAGAGCAAACAACTTGAAATCATTGTATAAAAAGCGAGATGCACTTCTGAGGGTAATCACAAATGGGCATAACAGGAGTTGAAAGATTTATAAGATAGTGTTTCTGGGGAAAAGTACATGTAGCACTAATCAATCTTGGGTAATCACTGTGGAATCCTTGATGGCAAACTTCAACTGAATAAAACCTGAATGAAACAGATAAGAAAAAAGAAATCTAAAACAGCATGCACATAAAGGAAGTCATGAAGATGTACAACAGGAGAGCTAAAGGAAGTCATGAAGATGTACAACAGGAGAGATAAAGGAAGTCATAAAGATGTACAACAGGAGAGCTAAAGGAAGACATAAAGATGTACAACAGGAAAGATAAAGGAAGTCATGAAGATGTACAACAGGATAGCTAAAGGAAGACAATGTACAACAGGAGAGCTAAAGGACGTCATAAAGATGTACAACAGGAGAGCTAAAGGAAGTCATGAAGATGTACAACAGGAGAGCTAAAGGAAGTCATAAAGATGTACAACAGGAGAGCTAAAGGAAGACATAAAGATGTACAACAGGAGAGCTAAAGGAAGTCATAAAGATGTACAACAGGAGAGCTAAAGGAAGACAAAGATGTACAACAGGAGAGCTAAAGGACATCATAAAGATGTACAACAGGAGAGCTAAAGGAAGACATAAAGGTGTACAACAGGAGAGCTAAAGGAAGTCATGAAGATGTACAACAGGACACTAAAGGAAGTCATAAAGATGTACAACAGGAGAGCTAAAGGAAGACATAAAGATGTACAACAGGAGAGCTAAAAGAAGACATAAAGATGTAGAACATGAGAGCTAAAGGAAGACATAAAGATGTACAACAGGTGAACAATAGGTTTTGGACAATTCCTACAAGATGCTCTTGCATTCTTGAAGAAAATTTCCCATTATTCATACAACTATTTTTAATCTTTTTAAACATAACCAGGCAATTTATTCAAATTACACTATTTTTATGACACTTCCAAAAACTAATTTTTAGTTTAAAAAGAAAAGGTTTTGAAGCAACTGAATTGTTAAAGAGCTTGTACATGTACACCATTACAGTTGGAATCAGTTGTGAACCTTTTGATCTAGTGGTTGCAAGCAACATATTCCTTCATCTTTCCAAGTGAACATAAATACAAACTATCATGAGTGTGATACAGACAGAGAAATCCTAATGCTAAAGGGGATTGATCAGATTATCCGTTACCTCTCAAGAAGACTACCTTATTTTAGCCATGAAAAGTTATTTTGTTGAAAACAACACTCAATAACAAAAGACTATGCTTGTGACTAATGCTAAAAGTAGAGCAGAAAAATGCTTTTCTTTTGTGAATACCTAGTACAATCAGTTTTGAGATTGATTAATGAGTGTAAGCCACCACAGCTTTCTCTATGCATCCCTTAGTCTGATTTGTACAGATATGCCTTTCAATAGTTTTGTACTTCAAAATACAGGCACCGGTGATATAGTGGTTAAGCTGTTGGACTGATGGATGGCAGGTTCTGGAATCAAATCTCAGTCAAGGCATGGGATTTTTAATCTCAATACTGGCTTCCACCTTGAGAGATTGCTCTTCATGGCTCAATGGATGTGTACACCAATTGCACTGACAAATTGTGCACACCTGGTTTATCAAAGACTGGTATGTACAGTCCTGTTTGTAGGAAAGCACATATAAAAGATCCCTTGTTTTCTAATCAGAAAGAATAGGCTATGTGGTGGTTGCAGGTCTCCTCTAAAGAAAATGAGTTGCAAAATACCACATGTCAATAAACAATGTGCTGGAGTGTCGTTAAAGAAAATCCTTTTTTAAAATTCATCGAATAGACAACTGAAAACACAGCTATCTACATAAGACTGATGAACATACTGTAATATGCACCACTAGATATAATACGAACAAAACACCAATACAATGGCTCCACAGCATTTACCATCATGCCTCATACAGAACCTTTACATCTGCTGGTACAGTAATGTAATAATTGCTGTACTCTTCAAATAACAAATTTTGACTCATCACTAAAAATGATCAACTGATCATGAAGTTTCTCAATCAAATTTAGATACATCCATTTCTTTGGTGAACATACCACAATGTACAATTCTATACTAAATGGCAGTTACTGCCACAATACGAACTACTAAATCAATAAGCTGCCTTCTAAGGGCTAGCCTGAGTATAGAACCATTCCCTCAAATACAGCACAAATTGAAATCAAATGAATAGAAAAGCCATCTTTGGCATCACAAGGAAAATAAATGTGATCTTTGTGCTCAATGTCCTCATTTTGGCAACACCACAAAAATTTAATTTTCTTTTGGATTTCTGAAATGCTGCATGCTGTTTGAAGAAAACTACTTAATTTAAGAATCAACCATTACTGAAGAAATGATGGTGATTTGATATATGGCCAATACTTTTATACTGTCAGTACAAATCCATCATTTTTGCAGTGTTATTTTAAAAAAGGAATTAAATACAGTGAAACCTATTCCTACAAAACACTCCAATAACTATATAAAAGTGTAAAGTTAGATTTTCAGAATGAAGAAAAACACTCAAGTTCAAGGTTTTTAATAAGTAAGTAAAACTATTAAATATGAACATTTTCAGTCCGAAAACATTATCAAGTTTAAAGTTTTCAAAATCTTGTAAAGTTACATGTAGTGTTTAAAGATTTTCAGAATCAAGTAAAATCAAGTACACCTTTCTGCAAAACATTTTTTTTTTCATTTACAAATTGTAATTTATAAAACAAGACTGATTCACAAACACATTTTCATTCAAATGGAGTTCTTGTTTATTCAAGATTTTGTTTTGAAAAGATTCACCACATCAGACATTTTTGTTGAGAAAATAGATATTTTATAAATCTACAGTTAGTTCACTTCTGTTAAATACAATCCTTTACTTCCCAAAAGCATCAATATTTATGACAAAGTATTTTAACAGTGATGATTAGAAATAGTTTTGAAAGAAATGAAGAAGTATCAGAGATAGAGTGGTGCCTGGCGGCTGATGAATGATGTAATTAATGATAGGAGAGAGGATGCCAAGAGTGGCCTGACCTCAATAATTGCCATAACAACTTACAGCACAGCATGACAGTGTGCCTTACAAAATAGCCTAATGACAATTCTTTATTTTTCACGTGAAAATTCTTTATCCATTTTCACATGTAATTTCTTTATTTCTTTTTAACACAAGTTGCTAAATTGAGGGTAAAAAATAAAAATTAACAAAATATAAAATAAAAGATTTCAATTATATCAGACAATCATCAAATGGAAAACCCACAATAGAAAGTGTTTTCTTTATCCATTTCCACATGTAATTTCTTTATTAATTTTTGACACGTTGCTAAATTGGGGGAAATTTTTTTTTTCTTAAATTTCAGTTATATAATTAAATTATATCAGATAATCATCTAATGGAAAACACATAACTGAAGAGTGTTTACAAAATGCACTAACTCCATATTACATTCTTTCATGTAGTTGTGAAAAGCTGTCTGGAAAAGTAAAGTTTGTTTTATTTAACGATGCCTCTTAAGCACATTGATTTTTATCTGTTCATCGGCTATTGGACATCATACATATGGTCATTCTGACACATGTCTTTAGAGGAAACCTGCTGCCACCACATAGGCTACTCCTTCCAATAAGCAGCAAGGGATCTTTTATATGAATCGTCCCACAGACAGGACAACACATACCAATGCCTTTGATAAACCAGTTTTGGACCACTGTTTGGAACGGAAAAATAGCCCAAACTGCAAATGGGTCCACTTAAAAGGATCGATCTGACAACCAACCGGTTTACAGGCAGACACGCTACCATTTGAGCTAGATCCTGCTACGAAGCTGCCTGGAATAACAACACACCAAATGGGTTAAATGAGAAGAAAAAAAAAACCTACAATCCATAACAACTCAGCAGGCTGTCTACCCTTAAGCTATACATATTTATATCTTTGTCTTTTATTACTGTCATAAATATTGATACCTTATCATTAAACATTAAAAATAATACATCAATATTGACTAAGATGAGAGCTTTGGATCACAAAGCAAGTGTCTGCATTGATACTAGGTCCATTGGTTGTGCATAGATGACTTTCTATTTTATCTTTCTTAACTGTATGACAGATTATCTTACTGCCTTTGATGTTTTATTGATGGGTAACATTCACCACTTATATATAACTCACAAATGAATGAGTCAAAACACAAAGATTATCTGAATGATGTACTGAAAATTCTTAAACATTATGAAGAAGCTATTTCAAAGATGTCAATAAATTCATCCATCTATTCTTAGAAGAAAGTGGCCAAACATGGATATTGTTCAATATAAAATTTTAATTTATTAACATAAATATATGATAGTCACAAAATTAATTAATAAAAAAGGAAATATAATTTAAGTTGTAAACTTTTAGATACAGTCATGTAATTAACAATTATATTTTTGTGAGAGGTACTGTATGTAATTTCCTGCACAAAACGACTGATATTTTTAACATTTTGACTAACAGTGAGACAACTGTTAGGCTTTTTCATCCTGTCCCCTTGAATAAACTGAAGAAGTCATGGGAGAAGTTCCTATAATATGAACATCAATTAATTCAATATAGTCAACACTGTTATGGTCTCAGAAAAATCCTACATAAGTAGAGAGATGAGTCAAATGCATAATCACAAAACCCCATTTATGATAACCAGACATTGTGAGTTATGTCTTCACATTATAATCCCATCAGCCACAATGTCTGACAGGTATAAAATTTAATAATGATAACCAACCACAAGCTGACCACTAACGCTAAAAATGGAAGACAATAAATATACTGGATGGTTAATAATCTTGTTTCATCTTTTTCTGATAACATCAACTCACAAAAATAATGATATTCATTACAAAGCTTTTAAAGATACTGATCTAGATGTAGTTCAGTGAGAGTAAGCTAGTCTAAAAATATTAATATTCATTACAAAGCTTTTAAAGATACTGATCAAGATGCAAGTTTCAGTTATGATCAGCAAGCTACAATATAAAAAGTATTCCACAGTTTCCATGCAGCTATTAGAAACTGGGTGAGGGTAAGCAAGTCTAAAAATATTAATATTCAGTACAAAGCTTTTAAAGATACTGAGGTAAATGCAGTTTCAGTTATGACCAGCAGGCCTGTGCTAAGCTGGTAACAGGCCTGTGCCAGATGGGAAACATAGGCCCCCCTTTCAAACCGCTCATTAAGTATTTTTGTAATTACATGTAGTGCTAAATAATAAGGGGAGTAGGCCTCCTCAAAATGTCACCTGACTCCCTCCCTCAGCCCTCTGTCCTGGGTTGATGATCAGCAAGTTATAATTATAGTAATCCTTAGTTTCCATACAACTATTAGAAACTGAGTGAGAGTAAGTACATGTAAGTCTAAAAATATTAATATTCAATACAAAGCTTTTAAAAATACTGATCTAGATGCTAGTTTCATTTATGATCAGCAAGCTACAATATAAATAGTAATCCTGTTTCCATACAGCTATTGGACACTTAGTGAGGGTAAGTAAGTCTAAAAATATTAATATTCAATACAAAGCTTTTAAAAATACTGATCTAGATGCTAGTTTCATTTATGATCAG
>JAULBS010109495.1:0-15213 GCA_032355785.1 Symmetromphalus regularis | reverse complement strand
TGGTGACAGGTACGTTTTCGTTTTTGACCGGCACAAATTGACTGACATTGGACATTTTGACAGGCACATCTCAAAAAATTATTTCCAGGCTTGTAAGAGCAAATAATTAAAAATTTAATATTGCTCATAGACCAAAACCCATTTGTGTGCAGTACTTGGTATAGGAATAATTTCTAAATGATACAAATTTGAATAACTGTCATAATTTGTTTTAAATATTTTCAGTAATAAAAGTACTCTGGATGGGACCACACAGGTCTATCCAGAACATTCAAAAATATTACTTTAACAGTCGTTTAAATTTGCTTCCTTTAGAAATAATTCCTATGAATGGTAATGTACAAGTATGCCTTTAGGTCTTTGTACAGTAGTCAAATCTTAAGATATTTGTACTTGAAAGCTGTAATTTTTCTGTCCCCATTATATAAAATGACTCTACATTTATTTATACTCAACAAAATTACTTAAGTAGAGATTGTTGGCTTTATTTTGGTAGTTTTCATAAAAACATGAAAATTTGCTTTTTTATTTATTTTGTATGTCTCATGGGTAAAATTCTAAACATGTTAAAAATTACTACTGGCCTTTAATTAATTTTTATCATAGCTATAGGAATTTTATTTTACTGAAGCTTGAATTGTTGATTGGTAATGCCACTGTATATTATAAGAATTAAAATTTGTATACAGTATTCATTTATTTTTGCTAGTTTCATACCAAGTGTAATTTACCTATTAAGATATGGAAGCTTGTAAATATATATATTTTGTTGACATGAATAGTTTTAATTAAAAACCAAAATATTGCTGAAAATTGATCTAAGATTTAACAAATGGGCAACTTTTTAAAAAGTTAATATTATGATATTCAGTTTCTTAAATTTCTGTTTACATTATTATTTAAGTATCAGACTTGAATCATAATTTTGTAAATATTATATTAGCAGATTTTCCTATCAGTGTAGTTAGACCATTTGTAAACTGATTTGATCTTACTGTAATATATTGTTTAATATAATGAAATGAATGTTTTGGTCATTTTCCAATTTCAGTACTTCTTAATGTATATTTTTCCTGTCTTTAACCTGAAGTAGGAACTATTTAAACATTGATTCCCATCAAAAAGTACACCATATCGACTTGATCTTCACAGGAGAATAAAGATCACATATTTTAGGTTGAAATCATCGTGGCAGTAAAATGACCTATCATCTGGTACTATTGATCTCACTTCCTTGTTTTTTGTAAAGGTTGTGGTACAAAACTATATGAAGAGCTGTTGATTTTTATTTAATTTCAAATAGTGCACCATTATTAAGTGTCATGGTATGTGAATAAAAAGACCTTTGCTGTTTATTAGATTATTCAGTTTGATATCTAACAAAAAGCCTTACAAATTTGACATTAAGACAGTGGGATAAGAGGAGAAATATCTTTTGATTAGTATGTAAAATTGTTTGTGAATTGAACATTTTCCAAAACAGTTCCCAAGACTTTATATCATGGACATTTTATTCAGTCATGTAAATATTATCCTCATAGTACATTTGTTTTTAATGATGTAGCATAATTTTAAGCTGTTATATGCATGTATAGCTGATTTTATTCTTGAGAGATCATTTAGTTTGAGATGGTACAAGTCTTTAATTTTCAAAATAGCTGTTTTTGTTTTGACAGGATGATTAAATAAATTTTACCTGAAAACACTGTTAAAATTCTGAAACCTCAAATGCAGTAAGTGCCAGTCACATATTTACTTGTCACATATATTTTCCCACCTGCCCAACCTTAATATTTATTTTTAAAATAAAGAAGGAAGTTGAGAATTCCTTTTGTTCCTTTAAAAATAAAATAAACAGTGCTCTACATCAATGCTTCTAAAACAATTTGAGATGAACATCAAGTTATGAAAAAAAAAAAATCGCATGCCACTGGGCAAGTTACTTGTCCAACATAAACATTCCTCTAAGAGTGAGATTAACTTTGAGATAGAGCATCCACCTGAGGAATGATGGATCATCAGATCAATCCTCTTAAATGGAAACTTGGCCAATTCTTGTTCTGAACAGTGGTCTACAACTGATGTAACAAAGGACTGTATCGTATAAAATATCACATCCTCCTTATTGGAAAGAATAACCTATCATGATAGCAGGTTTCCTCAGAAGACCAATAGTTTGACATCTAACCAATGTGCTGGGATATTTTTTTTATTGAAAATTACTTTTTTTCTTTTGAACTTCATTTGCCACGGACATCTGGTAATGGGAATTCTGAACTTGACTATACAAAATTTTGTATAGTAACTGTTTAGAACATGTTCAAACGTATGTTTGTGTGTGTGCTTGCTAGAATAAGGAGTGCCTTTATTATTATTCTGCAACCTTTGTGTTACACCAGACTTGTTTCTGTGGTATAATTTTTAAAATCATCTTTTATAATAAAGTATATCAAAAAGCATTCAAAAAGAAAACTTTTTAACTATTGTATGCAAATCAACAATGTTTTGGAGATTTTATTTGAGGGCAATTACAATGTAAATAATTTATTTTGTCCATTTATTACACGTATGTGTTTTGTTTTTATATTACATTGTTAATCTTACATTATAAATAAATGTTATGCTTTAGAAATGCACTTTTTGGTTTTTTTCTTTTTTGTTTAAAAAGATATTTGTTGTTAGTTTATGAGCAGTTGTTCAAATTCTAACTGAAATATTATCAGAAAACATCTGTAAGTAATGATTTTATAAATTATTTTGCAAGATCTTGAAAGATAGTATGCCTTGGTTATCAGGTGATTTTTCTCTTTCATATACTAGTAATCCAATGGCTGTGATTGAAAGATGTTTCAGAGATTCTATACAATGCTCCTATCAAATGTTATTGAAATAAATTTCTAGTTATTAGGCATATTGCCAAGATGAAATTCTGTTTACTGATGTCTCTTCATTTTATTACAAATATAAATATGTTGAATGTTCTGATTAATAACATTATCACTGACTCTATACTGGGGCACATAGCTTTGTTTCAAGTTAAATATTTATTTAACAGTAGAAAGAGTGTAACAGGCAAACATATGTTACCATGTCTTGTAACCAGATATAGTAACACTTAAAATTAACTGCAGAAAGCATCTGTTTTAATAATAATTTAAGAATGTGTTAAAAGATAAAATGTATGTAGTCCAAAGGATCCTTGAATATTGAAAAAAATGTGTTTAAAAGAAAGAAACCGACCATCTTTAAATATTTTATTTTTGACTGTTTAATAACAAAGGGCATTCCAATAAATTATAATTATTGTAAATGATTTGGGTTCAGTGCAACAAAAGCAAATACTTCTACACACACAAGCAATATACCTTATCAGTACTTAGTACTATAAACATTCTACAGAACATATCTATGAAATACTAGTAATACAGTAATTAAAATAATTTTTAGGTGATTATGAAATTATTTTATTTGTGTAGATGATGCAGATATATGAACTTTTCTCATAAAATATTAAAAGAATTTAAAAAAAAAAAAAAAATTCTGTAAGAGTTAACATTGTTTATTAAACAATAAACAAATGTGTTGGAGATAAGAATTAATGCAAACTGGGAAAACATGTAAATGAATAGCCTGGGCAACTTAGTTACATCATAATCAAACCACGGACAAATAAATGCTACATCAAATTAGAAGAAATGTTATGTTAAAGTTTGTAATACTTGTTTTGAGTGTTCTCTGTGTCTTTCATTTTTTTTTTTTTTAGATTACCTCTACAGCGTCAAGTTTGTGTATTGCATTTAATTGTCAAAATAATTAAAACAACTAAAAAGATAACTGAGAATAATAAAGGTAGAAATATGCTACAATGTCACAAAGGTATGTGGATTTCATTTTATCCAGTTTCGTATTTATTGACATTACAATTACAAAAACATTAAGATTATTTCAGTTCCATGACTACATGATTATGACAAACTTTTTCCCTGGATACCCATGTACCTGTATATGTTTATTTGTGGTAGATCTAGGATTTTTTAAGAGGTGGTGGCAATTTATTCAGTAAAACCTAAAATTGATAGTAGTTGTAGTGTGAACAGATTATTCATCCAACCCTTGAGAAACTTGCTGAACTCATACAGATGGAATTTGTGAGACATTTCTTTTCTTAGTGAATTAGTTTTGCTATTTATGAAAACACTTAACAATCCAAACAATATCGCTAGTCCACCCAAATGTCAGTTCTGCTATTTCCGTGATACATACTGTCAGTACAATTTTTTTTAATAAGTCGTCTTTTTACGGTTGTTATCCCATATTATCTATTGAAACAAATAAATAGGGCTGAGATTACCTTTGACAAAGATTATTAGAAATAGTTGAATTCAACACAAATTGAAGCTAGTCAAAAGCACCAACGCAAGAGCAAAATGAAAAATAAAATAGTATCCACAGGTAAACAAATAAATATGATATAGTATTTCAGGAAATATAATACATATGTCTATCATAACAACAATCAAGTTAAACAAATAGCCCAAGAAAATATATACCTTTCAAACATATTTAAACCAAAATATGATTTTATCATTAATGCATTAGATTGTCAAGATGCTTTTAAGTGAGATCACTTGATGACATAGAATCATTTTATTTTATGAAAGTAATAAGTTAGATAATAATTTGTAACATACAGATGAGATACATTTATATAGTTAATAATTCAAATTGTACAACCAGCAATTAAAAAAATAAATAAATGTTTTAATGTTTATAAAAGCCAACCATGAGAAGTAAAAAAGGTGGCCTTTATGTAAATAAATAAATGTAACTGACCATGCATCCTTTAGAGGCAGATGCACACAAAAAGAGGTAATTAAAATGTGCTAGACTACATAAGGCTAGTACAACTGAGACCTGACTAGTATTAAAACAAACAATACATTAAAACTAAAGCATACAGATTTCTATAAGGTCTAATAAAATCTATTAAATAAGATGATTTAAAATCTATTATATGCTGAGATTCTTTAAGTAGAAATAATACGTTCACCCATCAAACAGAAAAATTATTTAAATTCTTTGGATTAATGCAAGATATGAAACTGAAACTTTATGGTAAAATTGCACCTTATGAGAACAGGACCATGGGAAAAATATTCAGATAAAAGTTTTCATAAATAATTCTTATAATTAGAAGAATATTGAAATGCTATTCCATCAAAGACTGGTTTTATTTTTAGAAATGGACAGCTGAGACCTTAAAACAGTATATTGTTCATACATTCAGCAGGTTCGCAGCATGTTTCATTGAATAATAGACAATTAAAACTCATGGTGGTCATACTGAAAATGTCCTGTGGCAGGGTTCCTTCAGCTTTTCAATATACACAATCGTACCATTGCTTACAAATTTCACCCATATTGTCATTGCTTATTGCTTATACTCTTGAAAAATCTATCTTATTAAATATTAATGTCATTTTGGAGAAATAAGAAAATTTGATATTAAATTGAAATTTCATGCAGTAACTGAACAATGTTTGACAAAATTCACCAAGTCCAAGTGACATCAATTTGAGAAAAAGTTTTACCATTCTCTATACATGCATAAAACCCTAAGTGACAAAACCAAAGCATTTGTACATGCACAATAGTGTTGTACACGGCCTATTACTGTATCAGTGTATAACAATATTATTTGGTTATCTCCATTTATTCAATTTATGGACTTAGTGTATCAGTGCATAACAATACATCAAACATGTAGTTTGAGGTTTTCTAAATTTATCCAAATTATGAAAACACTCAATTATGCACAATAAGAGTTAAAAAATTAACCATAATCTACCCTACTTAAGATGTCAGTTTTTATGTCCATTAATTCCTCCAACCCGATTACAAGACTTGTATGCAGGGTTTCCTCTCCTGCACACTGATCTGTATAGAATATTCATGTCACCTTTCTTGAAGTACCTTAAAACATTCATTCAAGGTATACATAACAAAGAAGTGAGATTAAAAGCAGCCACCTGTAATCAGGACTTGGGAGTAGAATGCTCTAATAATCATCAGTGGTCAGTGGAGGATACAGAAATATTGGAAGAGGGAGGGACGGATCCAAAAATATTTAAAATATTTTTAACATTGTTCAGTTACATATAACCAAATTATAACAGAAAAGAAAAAAATTTATGTTTGGGCCATTCAGCTCAGCTGACTAACTTTCACAACAACATGTATATTGTTCATATGTATTTTATTGTTATGATGAAATGGTAAATTAAACATAAAATCAATAAAGAATGGATGTAATAAAACCTGTTCTATAATAATAACTGCCACAAGCTTTAAAAGAATGAAAAATAAAATAAATCTATATAGTAAATATGGTAAATCTAATAACTAAAAAATTGATTTGGTTACATGAAGAAAAAATACAACACAATTCGATACAATACAAAAGTTTTAACTTGGTGGAAAGACATTGATTTAAACTGCAAACCTTATTACTTGCCATTTTGTTGATAAATCTTTTCACATAGAAATTATATTTCTCATTCACCATGCATGTAACTTTAGTTTTAGTCAGCACTGAGCAAAAATGAAAGCATTTATTAAATTAATGATTTTTTTAATAAAATTATCTCAAAATTTAAAGAAATGGGAGTGAAAAAAAAGAAGTTTTTACCACTTTTCATTTTTGTACATTTTGCTGGCAGTTTTGATAACCATGAAAATATCTGTGAAAACTGCCAAAATGTGGAGATTGTCAAAAATATGTTTAATTAAAATTATTTTTGTTAAAACATAAAATAATTTTATTTAAATTAAAGTAATAAAATAGGTTTTTTAAAAATATTATTTCGGTGCACATAAACTACAGTTAATCACAAAAAAATGTGCATAGTGAAAGAAAAATATTATAGTTGTGTGTAATGTGACATCAACAAGGTCATAAAATAATGACACACAGCATGTCATCACTTCACAAGGTTAAAACATTTATAGATTGGCAAGTTGATTGGGAATTTGTATTAAAACAAAATGATTTGAAAACTATTTGAATGAACATGAAAAATCAAACTGCTTGTTCAGTCACTGAATTGACTTTATTCATAACAATGATCCTAACTGTCACCTGCCTAAAAAGCCCAGTTTATCAAGTCTCATGGGTGACACTTTATAGACAGGTAGAAATGTAAGTTGCATAAAAAGGTACATTAAAAAGTGGTTTTGCTTTTAATTATTAGTTTAAGTGCTGAAAATAATTGTAACTTAAAATATAAAATAAATTGCATTATATACAATCATATTTCATCTCTGTTGGATAAAGATCATAAACATGCAACACATGGAAGACAACAAAGCATACATGAAGTGCTGGATAGCAAAAACAAAACTAACTCAAAAACATTAAATTAAATAATACACTCCTAAATAGAAATATGATGTTAGCTCCCTCACATTATATGAAGACAACAATGATTGAATAAATACATATTGTAATGGGCAACACAACTAATATGCAGTGAAAGACTTGTAGGGGCCTAATGGGTAAGCTCAATTTCAAAAAACAAATTAAAACAAAACAAATTCAGTAAAATAACTCAAGTGAGACGATTCAACAGTCTTAACCGGCACAGAAACACAGGACAAGTGGTAACCATGTTAAAAATATATATTTACATATTCCAATGTTTTGAAGTTTGGAAGAAACATCGAAAGTTAGTGCAGTTAGTGTTTTCTTGTAAAAATGTATGGATTTTTAAAAAATACACTGTCATTAGATTACTTTGACAATATGAAAAATTAGCAAGTGTTCTAGTAATAAAGCATTTTTCACACATTTGATATATAGCAGATGAACAATTAGATCCAGTACACACACAGCAAATAATTATTATTAGATAACATTAAACCTGAACAATGCTAAAACATTCACTTCTCTGTATATACCACTATATATAAGTATATATATATTAATGTCTCTAATTGTTTGCTCTGTTATAAATTGCATATACTAAATACTACGAATAAGCAAATTTAGCAAGGTCATTACAAATGCTATGCACTTATTAAACTAAAACATGCTAAGTTTATAATGAACATTATATTGTACACATTCCATTATATCACAAAATACTCACATACCTCACACAATTTGGAGGTTATTATGAGTTCAGTACTTTGATTTTACAAATAATTAAAGCCATATAACAAACCATGTTAAAATAAGTTTTAATAATCCTGCCTAAACAGATTTAAAATAAAGTAAAGATTTGAAAAACTGAAAATGTCAGCTAATACAATTACTATCAGGTCAGTACAGGCTGCAGCCAGAGAATAACCTTCTTTTATAAAGTTGGGTCACTTTTTCATAAAAATTAGAAAATATTAATAAATAAACCTCAAAACTGTTAATCTAAAACATCGGGGAATTTAGTGTCAAATAAAAGAATTCTATATGTTGAATGGGGTCTGTTACAGACCACAAATTGTATAGTAGATACATCCCTGGTATATATAATATATTAATACCGAACAAGATAAAACTCTTTCACTATGAGGAAAGAGTAACTTCTGTTTTCATATGGTCATTCGTTTCCACTGAAGGTTTAAAGTTTTCTATCAGTTTGGCAATGAAATCATATCCTGCTTCTACAGCTAATTCAGCTGCTGTCTGACCCTCCTGAAAAATAAAACAAAAATCATTGCTATATTAGACAATAATTCAAAAATAGAAAAACACCTCAATATATTCATAATTGTAATTTAAAACAAGAAAATAAAGAAAATAAACACCATTTCATTCAACAGGAAAGACCTCTAACAAAAATGTTATACAGTAACCTTTATTTTCTCCATGACAGCACTCTTGAACTGTGACTGGACATGTGCATGAAAACATACTATATCAACAAAACTGTCATCACAAACTGTAATAATGATTAAGTGATATTACTGAGGTGGGTGGAAAGCGTCACTATAGAAAACGTGATAAGTATGTTTAATAATTTCCAGTATTAACTAGAACCAAATAAGTCATACTAAGTTTAAGGTATATAACTATTAAAATACAGAAGCAGTACAATGAACAGTAACCTTGTTCACAAGTGACGCATCAACACCCCTTGAAAGTAACAATCTGATGAGTTTACTGTGTCCAAACAATGCTGCAGCATGGAGTGGAGTCTCTCCATTCTGAAATAAAGTAAGAGAAATAATCTCCAGTTGTATTAAAATAAGTGGAAACCAAATAGCACATATACACAACTCAAACATTTCAACATAAAAATGGATAACAACTGTTATGAAAAATATTTATACACATAATATAAAGATCACTTGAAATATCTGTCATTTAATTAACAATGGTGTCGTAAAACAAAAACAAAATGTTATTTTAATATAATTTTTATATGCAGAATGTGTGTAGCTGGTCTTATAAACAGCATCATTCTATGGCATTAATTCCTATAATTTTATGAATGAAGACTAATATTACCTGTACCTTAAGTGATATGATTACCTGCAATAGTGTAACACAAGCATTATGATTCAGAAGTTCCTCTGTTACCTCAAGATGACCTTTGTGGCAGGCTTTAAACAAAGGTGTTGCTCCATCCTAAACAAAAAATATTTAAGATATAGTATGCGAAGACCATCCAAAGTCATGTTCTTTGTTGCTGGTAGGTACTGTCCTCAAATCCCAGTCAAGGACAACAGTTTTTAATCTCGGTGTCCGTTTCAACCTAGAATGGCTCAAAAGGGAAATACACATCACTTGTACAAACCAGTTATTCAAAACTGGTATAACAAAGTTATAAAGGTTGTGGTTTTTACTGCTATCTGTGGGTAAGAAAGGCATATAAAAGATCACTTATCAAAAGGAGTAGTCTATTCAGTGGCAGCTGATTTCAGCTACCATACTAACACTTAACTTTTGTCCTGGTCTAACACCACATGAAGATGAAAGGTGTCTTTTTGCTTTAACTGTAAGATTATTGAATATAAGCAAAACCAACTAACTGTACAGCTCAACTCTATTTAAAAGGTTAGAACATTTTATATCAATATGGTCATAACTCATAATAATGTCAGAGAATGAAAGACATGACATAATAAACCATTAAAATAGAATGAAATATGTTATTTATGACAATATGACTGGCTGAACCTGATTTGATTCTATTTATTTCAAAAGCATTATTTTTAATAATGAATAAAATAGCTATTTTTAGCAAAATTAACATGGCCAAATTAATATATCACACCAAAATTTTCTATTAAAGTGAAACACACCCTCTTCTAAATTGATCACTGCCAACATGCACTGTATACACAGTACACCACTCACCTCTCTGACTGCATCAACATTAGCTCCAGCCTCTAACAGGGCCCTTACAACCTGGTGATGACCCATCTGAGCAGCTATCCACAATGGTGTAGCTTTGTCCTACAAAGTAGAATTTACAAACATCTATCAAATTTGGAAAGATAAAAAACATACGGTAAAATACTCAGTGACCAAATGAATGCTGGATTAACACAAAATTATAAGTTACTAATAAAGTCTATGTCATAATGTTTACTAAATACATCTGATTCTCAATGAAAAGTGAATAACCTTAGCTTAATTTCCAGAGATAATTGTTTGCTTCATTTTAGAATGTGAGTGTAACTGCCTGCCTGTATAATAAATCATATCAGATCATTTAGAGGAACACAAATCAAAATATGGCCTGATAACACATTTGAATAAATTTTAAAATCTGTAACTATGTGTAACCACAGTGCATTTGATTGTATACTAGAGTCACTGAGTGCAATATTTTTATTCGTATAGTATATTATTATATTATAATTAACGATGTTTGTTTAATATGTCCAGTCTAATTCAAACATTAATAACCATACTTCAATAAATTCACAACAATGCTAACATACAACAAATGACAATAATTGTTAATAACCATCCAGAATGATTTTTCCTGTGTTTAGTTGTTTTAATTTAAAAGGTGAAAACACTGTTTTACCCAGGAAAAATCTATGACATACATACACATTTATTATCTATGTTGCTACACTGATATTATTTGACAATTTGTTTTTGAAATAATTCCAATCTGAATATTCCCATCTTTTTATCTTTTATTATATAACCACATAAATAGATGTATTCATTTATTATATTAACATAGTTTAATGATCTTCAATAAAACCAAAAGTTTCCAGTTGCTTTGTGAAAAGATACTATATTTCATGGGCATCAAATCTAATTTCTGAAATAAAATTCTGATATTATACATATATATTATTTACCTTTCTTGTTATACTGAAATCTGCTCCCTTTGAGAGTAAATACTTAAGTAACTTCAGATGACCATTCTGGGCTGCAATAAACAATGGTGTGGCACCATCTATCATTTGGGCATGAATGTCAGCACCACGTGCTAGCAGCTCAGCCACAACGTCGATGTGGTTACATTGACATGCAACGAACAGTGGAGTTCCTCCATCCTGAAATAAAGTACAAACATTTCAAATACACTTCTTTTTTTTAACAATAATTCAAACAAAATGTCACTATTATTATATTTGAAATGAGGTTTTGATACATACAGGTTAATAAATTAACAGAAGATGTACACAAACAAATCCAACTTAAACATTTGACTAATAACTGTCATTTACCATCATAGCTGTCCTCTCATCACTTCCAAACTCTTTTCTTGTTAGGTGAATGATTAACAAAAAGAGTTTGTAATCTTGTTTGTTATACCAATAACTGCCAATTAGTTCTACTTTTAAGTTTGTTGATATTCACACTCATGTTAACAAAATGATCTTTAACCTTGCTTACTAAACAAACCATTAAAAGTTCTACCTTATTAGTTTGCAATATATATTACTCATATTAACAAATCCACTTGTCCTTTTTTTCTTAGAAAGTTTCAGCTTTAATGCTATAATATAGACACTAGGTCAAGCTTTTTATAATACATCTACGGGTCACTTGTTCTAGCTTCTTAGAAATGTAACAGCAGTAACTTTCTGAAATATTGCTTGAATAACAAAAGCAGGATACAAGGAATCAGTTTTAAAATACTTACAAAACTAGGAAGGTCAATCTCTGCCCCATGCTCAATAAGAACTTTAACAATGTCCAAAAATCCACCCTGACTGGCAAAGAACAATGCACAGGTTCCAGTCTGAAATAAAAGTAACATCTATTAGAAAGACTGCAAAAGTGTGTGAGATTTGCAAACATATACAGACTACAGGCATCTTCATTATAAAACGCATGTTTGTGCAACAGCCATTATATATACACTGTCAAAAAAGAAACATATAGGCAAAGTATTAATGGAATTATCTCTTTAATACAAAGTGGCATAATTTTGTTATTTATGATTGTATGACAGTAAAATTTGACATGAGTATGTGACAATGTTCTTGCTATGGACTGACAGCAGTGGAAGGGTTTTTGTGACAAGGGTGCTGAAATCAGTACCTTGTGAGGCCACCACCTGCAGCAATCACTGCACAACATCTCCTTGGCATAGACCGAATGAGTCTCTGAATCCAGGCATGTGGAATCCTAGTCCATTCTTCCTGGAATGTTTGTGACAGTTGCGGAAGCGTCTCAGGCACCGGGTCACACTGGCATACACGTCTGTCCAGTTCATCCCATAGATGTTCAATGGGATTCAGATCTGGCGATCTTGATGGTTATGGCAGCAAATGAATATTCTCATTCTATAGGAAATCCATTGTCCTGCTGAAAGAGTTTTCTCTGCTGATCTAAAATGGGAAGCATGTGAGGGCGAAGAATTTCATCCCGGTAGCGTACAGCTGTCAGAACACAATTTGACTTCTGCCGATGTAGGAGATGGCTCCCCACATCATGATGCTCCCTCCACCGAATCTGTCAACTTTGGCGATGTAGTTGTTGGCAAAACATTCATTAAGGCATCTGTATGCATGTTGTTGTCCATCATGTCACTGTAGAAGTAAACGTGACTCATCGCTAAACCATACTCACTGCCAGATTCCCAAGTTCCACCCCTCTACATTCGTGCACCAGCGAACATCTAACCGTCGATGTTGACATCAAAGGACAGGGCCAACATAGGGTCTCCAAATGATTTGTGGGTACCCTTCTCAAACCAGGAATGTATCCAACAGTGTTCGTCACTGTGGCAGTTCGGTGATGCAAGTGCAGAACCCGGATGAGCGATCTTGTGCTGCGGTTGTTATGTGAGGTCTTCCACTTTAGGGCCAGTCTTGAGCTGATTGCAAATGCTGGTACCTGTTCCACAGATGTGATGGATGTTCAGGTGGCTTGCAACTGCTGACTGTGATTCACCTAACTGGAGTTTGCCTATTGCAATATTTCGATTCGTTTTAGTCTTGGCATCTCATAACTTGTCTTCATTGAAATGGAAATGATGCATCATTGCGAGCATTGCAACTTTATATATCCATCACATTGCCAATCTTTTCCCCAAGTTCCAAGTGCATTCGACAAATTCTGACCATTTAACGCTGATTTCCTGCAAGTTTTGCAAAATGTGCAACAATGTGCATTAAAAATGTTTTAGGGTGTATTTGGGCATGCTGTCCCATTCATTAACATTGTTAAAAAAACGATATTTTGTAAAATCAAACACTTTTCATCTTTTTTGACAGAATATAAAATGTCCTTGTAAAGAGACACATATTTTAAAACAATCATAAATGTAACAACTTTAGACAAAATCAAACAAGTCTATATTATTCTTAGGTTCTGAAAAAATTAATTGAAGTTATAAAAATTAATATAATATTTGTACATTTAAAAATACAACATACATGCATACTAAATGTATTTACAAAAATATAAAATTAAGTTCTACAATATTTTATTAATGATTCTGCCAGAGTAACAACTGTTTCCAAAACTTAAATTAGCAGACATTAAAATAAACATTTTCCATTATAAGAAATATAAAATATGGTTTCTAACAGGCTACCATTCAAGAGGGCATTTTGATTAAGTTTTAAATTTATTACAAATATTTATAGTAGCAATAGAAAATTCGCAAATATCTAAGTTAACTCTAAGTAATCCATGGTAAATATAGACTAATGAGTGATTGTTTAAGTTGTTAATCTCAAATGTTAAAGATCATGGGAAAAGTAACCAATTTCATATCCATTATATTGAATACAGTACATGTATTATGAATTAATTCATAAAATAATTTTGTTGAATAAAATCATTTAATAAGTTTTAAAATAAAAATGAAAAAGGTATCAAAAGACAAAGCATTTGCCATTAATTTTTAGTTGGTGATTATCAGTAATATTAATTTTTTGTCAATGTATATATTTGCAGATATCTTTTTTTTTTATCCTTAAGATGATGCCTGAGGTGCCAAATTTTCCAGTGTAAAGTATGCTGCTATTACATGCATTATGAGTTTGACAACTATTCAAAAACATTGAAAATAATGGTTCTAATTAGTGTCGATCACACACTGGGAACTTACTAATACTCAATTTAGTTTGTTTTAAATGGGCTGATGCCTATATGTGTGAAGAGAAAATGAATTGTTGAAACATTACCACTCTCAGTTATAGATGCAGAATAACAATGTTGCCTCTGACATCACAGAAATCAAGCCTGGAAATAAGTGCTAGGTCACGGACATTGTCCGGTACAAAATTGTCATTTATCAAGTTTAATATTAGCAGTAATTTTGTCTGACACAAAATTTATCAAGTTTAATTTGTCATTTATCAAATTTAATATTAGCAGTCATTTTGTCTGACACAAAATCAGTTAGTTGCTGTACATTTAAAATGTATATTTTGAGGAGTTTCAAGATCACACACATGCTTACATAATTATGCCTAGCGATAACTGAACAGTCGCCACTACATTTACAGAGTAAATCTATTAATAGACCTGATCAAGCCCGATGACTATAAATAATACTTTGAACCTGAATCCGTAATCGGCTGACTTATTCCGAATGACCTAAATAATCTGCGAATGATCTAAATAACCAGCAACATTAGCTTGAAGTTGAAGTTGCCAAAACTTTTGATAAATTTTTGTTCGCACATTTTTTTGCCTATACTTTGATGAATCAGTGTCATTAAATGATATCGGTTGATAATATAGAATTAGTGGTGTAAATGGGATTTGGATATGCTGCTAAAATA
>JAULBS010109484.1:0-15213 GCA_032355785.1 Symmetromphalus regularis | reverse complement strand
TTACAGTTATCAAATTTTAAGTGTGAAAATTCCATGTGATGACAGATTTTACATCGACAAAGTGTGTTCAGTGTTACTAGGGATAGACGAAACCAGAATATCGCATGTTTCTGTTATATTCACTGGCTTTGTAATTGTGAAAGTAGGCAAATGTGTCAGCAGTTATGATATGTGTGTGATTAAACAGGACCAAGCTCATATTTCGTTATAGATGGAAAAAAAAATTCTGAATTAAAATCTCCAAACAAATTGTTTGGCGCATCTGTGATTTTGACGTCATCGTTTGATGTTGGTGATTCTTTTGTTGACATAATTCATAAAGTAGTTTCGGTTTTAGTCTGAAATTGTGCAAAACTGAGGTTTGTGCATCTATGAACGTGGTTTTTTTAAGTCACATGATGTCATTTGGACCAATCCAAGTATTTATAACAAATATGTATTTACAAAATGGAATTATTATTAAATAAAAATAAACAGTGTTATTAGATATTAAACAGTGTTTTTAGATAATAATAAACAATGTTATTAGATAACTGGGTAATAATAAAATATACTTTTCTTTCCTACAGAAATTGCAAAAACAGTGGGAGCAAGAGAAACAATACATTGAGCCTGGCTTTTATTACTGCATGCTGTGGGATGAAAATGGTGTTTTGACGTAATACAAAATTTCTTTCATTAACATCAATTATTACTTTCAGTACAATACCATCAAGTATTTTTAACTCTGTCATAAATTTTAGACATTTAAAAAAAAAATTATTGAAGAAATATAGATAGATTTTAATTTTTAAGTTTTGTTTCTTTTTAATAAAGTACAGTAGATGAGATTAAATTGCTAAGCAATCATTAAATCTGATTTTCAGAAGTGTTTTGTAAATTTTAGATATTCTGACACTTACAAAACACCGGGAGATGTGGGTTTGTTTGTCAGCAGACATGCCATTACCAAGGCACACAACTGTTGCACAATTAAGATCCTTGAAACTGGTGAAAAGGGATGTATAACACTTGGAATTGGACCTGAAGATTATAAGATCAAGAATCAACCAGGATGGATGCACCCGTCAGTTGCTTTCCATGGAGATGATGGATCGTAAGTGTTTTAAAAACAATAATGTCATTCATCAGACATTGTAATTAATTTTTGACTACTGGACATGTGGCTTCTTTTTAGCTATTAAACATTTAACTTATGTTTGGCTGATAGGCCTTTTTTTAATTACTTGATTTGCAGATTTCTTTCTCTAAAACCTAAGTTTGATAGTTTCTTATTTTAAAAATAATTGTTTGGAAATATGGTTATTACACATGATGATGCTTTACAGTCTTTTTTACCTTATATTAGGGCTGCATGTTAGACCATTAATCTTGCCTGTACTAAATATGATGTTATTATAATTTTGTAAAAGTGCAAATGATGTCACTAAATCAAAAAAAAGTACAATGTAACATCATACATAACATTATTGGATGGCATATCTCTAAACTGTCACGTTATTAGAAAGTTTAAAGAGTAGCACTATTAAAATTGTCTGCTGTAATAAATAGAATATCAAATTCGTTACCATTTGTTATCAAGTTTATGTCCCTTGTGAAATAATTTTCCTTTGTCACAAGCTTTAGCTAGTTACAAAGAAAATTATTTCACTCGGGACATAAATTTGATAATAAATGGCAACAAATTTGATATCTTTATATATTTTATTTGAATTAAATGTTTGCCATGTATATATGTAATAGAATCTTCAAAAATGAATCTGGGACATACGAAAACACAGAAGTTAGTCCACCATGGAAAAAGGGAGATGAGATAATGGCTGTTGTTACTGGGCTCAGTGATGATATGGTTGGTGATAATGAAGAGATTACTGTAACATTCTACAGAAATGGCAAAAAAGCAAGTATTCTTTATTCCACCATTTTTTATTTTATAATGAAGTGCAAGACCAGGATAGAAGCCTGCAGTCAAACTGTTTGGGCCAGGAGAAAATTTAGGTTAGTGTATTTTGTAAAACATACAGCAGAGCTGAATGTACCTTTTTGATTTGTAACTCTTTTGTATTTTTCAATATGCTCACAATATTATCTGACACAAAGGAGAATAACGACACTGTCATAATCACTCACATTAATTTCTTGTTGTGTAATTCTGTTCAATACTTGGAGAAGAGTAGTATTTTTACACAGAGGATTTATATTATATTAGTGGTTTCTTAACAAATCAGGGCTGAGGATAATTATTGCGCAGAAGAAAATGTTAATCTCATTTTCTTGTTTAGGCCAAACAAAATAATACCCTTGGTTCGGGTCACTTGGATGATGAAAATTAGGATAGGTAGGAAGGCATAACATTTTATATTTTTACCATTTTTTTTCAGAAGGTTAATTTTTGAATTGTTCATGGGACAAATGTGGGCATTTTACTGTAAATGATCTTCCATGGTTGACAATGTTTACAAGATCCATGGCAATGCTTTTTTTTTCTGGAAATAATTTATTTTTAAAGCCACTAACTACAATAAAATGTTACGTGTTCAGTGATTTTGACTGATTACAATCGGAGTAGGTAGCATACAATTTTTTTTTTCTTTCTCAAATTTATAAAATTGTCTGTAGTCGCATTTTATGGACTCTGGAAAATATGGTCGGTCAGGTGACCCGAGCCAAGGGTATTTTTTTATTTGGGCTTACTTTGTGTTAGACTTTGAAAAATAAAATAACTTTCAAAATTTATTGCTTCTTCAAATTATTACCTGTGTTGTGTGTCCAGATTTAAATGCTTGCCTTTTTTCTTTAGGTAACTGAGACCACACTGTTGTATAAGAAAAATGCTGGAATCCGAAGTGTTTTTCTTATTGGAATGCATAGTCCAAGAGAAAAAGTGAAGATTTTAAACTTCAGAAGACCATACCAAATTAGTGTAAGATTTTCCTTTGTAACTGATTTCTTGATATTGATTAATTAATATGTTTCACTTCTGAAATTCTATTGGGTTTACCAATATTTTATCAGTTAAATCATTTAATATACACCTGTGTTTAGGTGATGGTGGGTGGTGGATTAGTTTACACTTGTAAAAGGAAAAGATTTGTTTAAATAAGATTGTTGTGTTGTGTGTGATGTGTGCGTGTTTGAGTGTGTGTGTGTGTGTGTGCATGATTTATCTAAAGAGTGGTGTACATTGTATTGTAGCCTCCAGCAGATGACAGGCTGACCATGGGAAGATCTAACTACATAAAAGTTTTTGATGATGGCACACTGACGTACTAGTAAGTTTGATTATTATATCAGACCTGGAAGTAATTATTTTTCTCTTCCAGTCAAAATGTCTGATGTAATCAATTTGTGTGGGATATTAAACAAAATATTCCTGTCACACAATTTAAACAGAATATACAGTTTAGTTTTTATGATTTGTGCTTTTTATTATTTAATTTAGCAGAATTTATGCAATATACACAGGCTGGATCAAGTCAATTTTACAATGATTGGTTTTTATTAAAAGTTAAAACGTGAGTGTCGGACAAAATGACTGACACAAAAAACTTTGTGTCTACAAAATGATAAATTTATACTGGACAGTGTCTGTGATTGACAGCTGATTTCCATGCTTGTATATAGAGAAAAAATAAATATTAAATGTTTGACTTCACAGTACATTATTAAATTATCTGCTACTGGGTGGCAGACATATATTAATTGAAGAGTTTTTACAAACCTCATGTCCATGTGATATTGTTTAGAGGAAAACCATTTTTAACAGTTCACAGTGCATGCATAAAACCCTAGGCAACAAAACCTAGAACAGCTTTTGTATACTATATATCTTTGCCTGTAAGTCGACCCTGCCTATAAGTCGACCCCACTTTCTCAGGTAATAAAATTGGCATTTTTTTCTTTGACCCGTTTATAAGTCGACCTGATTTCTGTGAAAAAGTTGTTTGTGAAATTATAAAACTTTTGACAGCACATTATTCTTATAATGAAGTTTGGTTCATAAATCTCACCATTGCCACCATAATTATGTTGCATATGGTATTTCGTCCATATGTGTTTGAGCACCCTCTGTATTTTGTTGTGTTTTAAAATATAGTAGAAAGATATA
The DNA here is from genome assembly GCA_032355785.1 of Symmetromphalus regularis. Taxonomy (NCBI): domain Eukaryota; kingdom Metazoa; phylum Mollusca; class Gastropoda; order Neomphalida; family Neomphalidae; genus Symmetromphalus; species Symmetromphalus regularis. The sequence goes on along the minus strand of JAULBS010109484.1, from coordinate 11,105 downwards.
TTGTGTTATTAATGCTAAGTTTATGTAACAATAATAACAAACACAGTAAGATTTTCATATATACATTGTTGAAAACAGTAGTATGCCAACCCAAGATTGTTTGACAATGTTCTTTTCTTTCTTTGATGTGTAATGCTGTTTTGTTAACAATTCTCATATGGGCAAAGTTCAAAGCCTATAGTTAGCTGTGTGTCAGGTCTAAATTAAAACAATGTATTCTTGGATCAGACATGACCCTTTGATGAACCGCAATCTGCACCTGTTAGAAGTAAACTTGTACAGGGTCATAGCTAACTTTTTTTCTTGGCGGGTAGATGGTGTAGTTGATATTTAAGTATAGAGGTGCAACGATATACTGGTATATTGCAATACTTGCATATTACGACAGGCTGTTTTTCAACTTTTTCTTATCACAAGGTTGGATTTTGTTTTTATAACAATAGTAGTAAAAATCGGGAATTTTTAGGGATGGGCTTATTCGCAGATATGGGCCTAATTCTTTAAATAGGGGTGGGCTCATTCCCGGTCAAATACAGAACCGGTAGTGGTACCACTTTGAGTGTTAAGCTACTTTATTCCATTATTATGATTTTAAATCAAATGAAACAAACCTTTGTTTGACTTGCTAAATGTCAATTATTACAATACGAAAATCATATATTTGTTTTTTAAATATTCCATAAGTCGACCCATCTGCTATTCACAGAAAATTTTGGTGTAAAAAATTTGACTTATAGGCAAAGATATACGGTAATAGTTTTGTACTAGGTTTGTTATATGAAGTCTAATTTGTAGCTGTACATTAAACATGGAATTTTTCTGGTCATCTCCATTTATCCAACTTGTCAACTTGTTGAGTTTTGTGAAAACACTCTTGAGTTGTGATATGTTTGGAAAGAAAAGAAATGTTTAATGAAACCCATAGCAAATTTAATATTCAGAATATTTATTCAAAAATTTCTCTGAATGTTTAACATTTTGTTTCGTTTCCATTTCCTTTATAGCTCATGGCGAAAAGTTACTCCTAGAAATTAACTGCTCACTGTCTTCATATGAAATTTAACAATATTTAACAAACGAAATTTAAATTATAGTTTATTATATTATTATTATTCAGCAAATTTGACAAAAGACAACCGTTTGGTCTGTTTGTTTCAAAAACTCCCATTTCTGAAAAGCTGCCATACTTTGAGATGAAAGTTTTGAAGACAGCTCCACAGAAACACATAGGAATTGGACTTTGTCACCGTGACTACAAAACCAATGAGATGCCTGGCTGGCTTGCTGGATCTATTGCTTATCATGCTGATAATGGGCAGTAAGTTAACATTTACATCAGTCCCTACATTAGTCTTGTTTCTTCCATCTATCTACCATAGCCTGTTTTTTTCCATCTATCTACCATAGCCTGTTTTTTCCATCTATCTACCATAGCCTGTTTTTTTCCATCTGTCTACCATAGCCTGTTTTTTTCCATCTATCTACCATAGCCTGTTTTTTCCATCTGTCTACCATAGCCTGTTTTTTCCATCTGTCTACCATAGCCTGTTTTTTCCATCTATCTACCATAGAATCTTTCGTCTGTCTGTCCATCCATCTGTCAGTTTATGTGTTTACTAATTAGTTTGCTAAATTATTTCTTTAAGAGTTGCATTTTAATTTATTTTTCTATCAAATTACTGGCATTTGTTTTTTATCCATGACCCAAATTACTTAATAAGGATGAAACAAAGTGAAAAGATGGTTACAAATGTATATATTTAATTTTTATTTAGATTATATTACAATGCATCACTTGGAATGAGGACACTGGAAGATGACTCTGATGCATTGATTTTTGGTGATGGGGATGTTATTGGTTGTGGTGTTGAGGCCATGTTTTCAGAAACCAAACTCAAACCTCAACAGAATATCAAAGTGTACTTCACCAAAAATGGCAAACGGGTTTGTTGAAATTATTTGCATATTTTATTTTATTTATTTATTTAATGACCTTCCAGCACAAAAATAAACATCAGCTCTCGGGGGTTCACACTCTGGTGAGAACAGATTTCTCTTTTTGATTTTTAAAAATATCTATATACACATACAAATCTGTGATATTACAACATATACGTACAGTACAATGACACCAAACTAACAACTAAGACCATGGTAAAAATTCTTTGTTTATGTAATGATACTGATGATAATACTTCTTTATTATGGTACAAAATAACTAGTTCTATAAATACTGTATAACTGTTTCACAAAGTTTTCATATCTTTATGTATGACAACTGAGAGCTGTACTTTAAGATGGGTTCCACTAATTTAGCAAGATACTCTTAACATTTTCAAACAATGGTGTCATGACTATTTTGAAAGTGATTCATGAATGCAGGTGTTCACAGTCATTTGAGATTTTAATAATCGAAAAAAATTGCATTCAATTTGAAAATCTATTAGTTTTAAACTGAACAGTTTAAGTAACTGAAAGTAGGCATCAATAAAGAATTCAGCAAAAAAATATTTAAATTAATTTTGTTTACATTGCAAATTTTGTAAAACATTTATCCACCATTTGTATTGTTACTGACAGTGCGTTGCTCATCCTTTGTTTTTATTCAATTTCTAGTTTACATTAGCCATTATATCAACAGTTTGTTGAAGTAGAATTGAGCCAAAGTTTTGAATGTGTTAAGTTTTGATACAAGCTCTTGGGTTATACTGTGGTTTGATGAAAATTGACAGTGCTGATATACATGTGTGTATGTGTGTACATATATATATATATATACTTCTTATTAAAGTCTGCACACCTAAGCATTTGTGATATTTCAAAAGCAAAATCAGTCCATAAAAATATTTGTTTTGCAGTCATATAGTTGTGGAACAGTAAACACCTTATTACTGGTAACATAAAAGTTCTTCTTCTTTTTTAAACTCAAGCAACGAACACTTTATTAGTGGTACCCCCCTGTTTTCACTAATCTGTTTGACGGCACATAAGTCTGCGCACTACCCATGAAAGCATCCATTCGACCCACTTCCAGTCATACCAGAAGAAATGGTTACATTAGTATCATTGTTGGGGTCAATTAACATGACGTTTCACAAAAAAAACAATTACATAGTCTGTTTCAAATTTCTTATTTTTAAATAAGTTCCATATGAATGGTGGTCCTTGAACTTTTCTTTTTGATACCAGCAAATAATGTGAATAAGAAAGTTAATGTTAACACATGGCCAAAAGGTGACCACTTGGGATATCGCAAATCATAGTATACATTAAATTAAATTTCAACATTATTGTTGCATTGACAATGAACCATTTATGAAACAAACTATAGCTAAAGAGAGTCACGTGATCACCATTAATAGATCAGTAGCCATTTTCAATTTGGACATGTCAGATGGAGGGAAATTAAAAAAAAAAACTTGTCTTTTATAGAGGTAAAGTTAAAGTTAGACTTTTATGTTGTTTCTGTGATTTATGTAATATAAATTTTCTATAAATTCATATAAGCTGAACTGTTAAATTGTCTGATGAACGGGAAGTATTTACTTGACACAACGGGTGATGGCAGGTGCTCTGACACTATTTTCGCTACACTTACAAAGGCATGCTATTTGTGCATTAATGCAGTGTTGTATTAAGTTAAACTGTTAAAGGTTACACTTTTATATATCTTTTTGATCAAAACGTGTTAATTTTATAATTTTTGGAGGATTTAAAATACACTTTTCTTGTTCATTTACATACATGAACGCTTGTTTACGGAAACAACGCAATGTAAATGTGCGCAAACTTTTGTGCTGCGCAGACTTTATGAGACATGAGTGTATATAATATCTGGTTGTGCAGGGCTTCTTGAATTTAAATGTTTTTACTAGCCATTAGTCCAGTGATCATCAAAATCTATTATCCCAGCTATAATGTATTGACTGTAATCCCAGTAATTATTTAGTAGACTGATGCTAAAAAACACTAATCATGGACATAGAACTACCATACTTTACAAGTCCTGCTGGTAGATAAATGCCTCTGAAGTAATTGAAAATGACTATTTGCTACTTGTCATTTTATTTTTTATTGCAGGTTCATGAGTATGAGATGGACTACATTACTGATGGATTGTATCCGTGTGTGGCTTTACATTTTGAAGTAGATCGAGTCCAGCTTTTCAACTTCTTTCCTGGTTGCAGGAGAGTTCTTCATGAGGTTTGTGAGATGGTTGTTTAGTTTTATTTAAATCTGTGCATTTCATTTACATTATTTCTGTATTGTCTGCAATACATATAAAAGCTGAAACTTTTAATATTATACAAATTGCAAATTAAATGTAAAACCTATAAACGTAAAAGCTGTTATGCTTTGTTTTTGCTAATGAGAATAAAGGGACAATATAATAAGTCAGAGTTTCCTAGTATTGGATTATATTGAAACCTGGGATTAATATTCATTCATAAAAGAAGCTGATACCCTACCCCAAAACCCTCACTCTAACGGCATGTTTATACAATGCATACATAGCCTACAATTATATGCCTGGTGTTAACCTGGTATGAAAACCAAGGCATTTGAAATGCACAACATGTATAACCCATGGTTTGACCCAGATTTAGCCCAAAGTTAACCTGTGGATAACCTAGTCCTAATGAATTGGCCCAACAGCTTTGAAAATCTGATCTGACATTCAGAACTGAATTTATTTAGTAATAAACTATTTTTCAGACACCGACAAAAACAAAACATGAAACCAAGGTGAATGTGATGTCAGAGGGATGTAAATTTCTAATGGTTGCTGTTGGCGATGGGAGTTCTGATCCAGCTGGAAAGGCAGAGTTGGTGAAGCAAGACCTTGACCTTGAGAATGATCTTGACCTAGTTGCTGACCTTGAAAAAGAAGTTGAAAGATTAGAAAGGTTTCATCATAGATAGAACATTTACACTGTATAAACCTACAAATTAGATAACATTGTCCATAATTTCATTTCCCTACCATGGTGTTTTATATGTTTGCAGTCGATGGACAGTTTTTTTTTTTTTTTTTTTTAAGTTAAAGTGCTATAAGTAATCTATGTCAAGAAAGTTCAACACCAATTCATTAAGATCTCTCACATGTCACAAATAAAACAAATAGTTGTGATCATCAAACACCTATGTATAAAAGCTGAGAGCAGGCATTGAGTTTAATAGATGGCAGAATATAATAATGTCCTATAAAGAACTTACATTTACTGATGTGATCATAGCGTGTCATGATCCCAAGGCTGCCCAAGACATTAATAAACTTTTGGTGTCTTTTAAATTTTATCTTTTGTGTTTATTCTTAGAATTATTTTATTATTTTGTATCAAGACAATAATTGCAGTGTGCCGTAAACAATGAATTTCGACATATAAGAGAATCCTACATAATTTTAATGAGTACTGGAAAGACACTCCTAAACACAGAGCTTTGGCAATTCATGAGATGTTAAATTTAATTGGCTATTTTTGGTTTATATCCTGTAAATGTGATGTAAACAGATTTTTTTTGATTTTTTTTCAGAAATCTTGGTAGTTTACGAGTTCAAGGACAACAGTACTACAGTCATCTGTGTCGACAGCTGCAGTGCTTGAAACAAATTATGGCTACACCAGACAGACTGCGATTCTTTGCTGTTGATACAAAGAGAGGACAGGTAATAGATTTTTAAACAAATGTTAGTGATGTAGTGAATAGGATAAAATAAATAAATCTGTTGTGGAAATCAGTATTTTTATCAAGGTGCATTTGCATGACATTAAACAAGTTGCCATTCAAATGAAGAATTAGGTACCTAAATATGACCCGTTAAATGAACAAAACAGGGTTCCCACAGTCATTAAAAACATGGAAAAGTTTTTAAATGTGCAAAATACTTTTCAAGGACTTTAAAAAGTTAGAAATTGTGGTTAAAACTGAAAATTCATGGAAAAGCTTTTAAATTTCTGCATCAGTCAAGTTTTTTTCGATCGCCTCTTGTGATACATTATGTCCCTAAAAGTCATGTTTTTCACCATTGAAAGTCTTTGATTTATTCCTACCTAAAGAGTATAAACCCTGTCTTTTTATGCAGATAGAACAGTCAGTTTTTCCAGATTTCAGTTTTAGCTCATAACAATGTGATACATCTATATATCTTTACAGACTTGTGTGTAAAAAGGCAATTAAAGTTTTTGAAATATCATGGAAAAGTCATTGAAAAGTTTTGAAATTTGATTTTTGGAAGTCTGCAGGAACCCTGACAAATTCTTTTTTTTTTTAAATATTTTAGGGAAGTACTTTTAAGAGATGACTAAACTCAGAATTGGTAGTATTACTTGTTTCCTTTGCAAATTGTTTTCTTTGTCTTTGTAAATCAAACCAATGTCACTTCATTGGTATTCCTAAACATAGCCACAGCACTGATTTGACCAGGGTGCTTTTGTGTGTTGAAATTAATGTTGAATATGTCTGTTTCAGGGATATGAAGATTTGGTGAAAACCATTGTAGAGAGTCAGAAGACTGAGCAAGAGTTTTATCCCAGTCTATATGAACTTCACACTTCTGTGAAGAAAAACCTTGAGACAATTGTTTCTGTGGTTCGATCACGTGGAGTTATACCTATCTCAGAACTGCAGGAAGCAACGGATGGCATCTTTGGTGAATCATGTCATCTGTACAGTCGAGCTGTGAAATTCTTGCATAAAAAGGTTTTCAAGATTTCTGTCACATACATTTGAATGGTTAAATAAATTCTGTTCTGAATGTCAGAGCAGATTTTTAAAACTCTTGGGCCAGTTCATTAGGACTAGGTTATCCACAGGTTATAGAAACCTAAGTTCAGATTCAAGCACACTTTCCTGGACAGACAGGTTGACACAGAAGTTAATGTTAGTATGAGAAGGAAACCAGCTGTAAGAGCGTCAGTGGTCCAGTGATCTGACATCAGACTCTTAAACTGAAAATGGTTGTTCAAATCTGATTGGAGGCTGGCTGCCTCACACTGATTGCATGTCAAAATTTCTGAATGTTTGACATGTAATTGCCAATGATTAATAGAACAAATGTCCTAGTGGAGCAGATAAAAAAGATAAGCAGCAACTGATAGTTTATATGTCCTTTTCCTCAGACAGGATAGCATCAAACACCGCCTTTATTAAGCAATTGTGGACCACTGGTCGGTGCATCTACCCATTGAGACTTATCGAGCAGTCACTCAGTGATAAAGCCCATATAAGATTAAAATTCTTTGTACCTGCCAATTTTGAGTAGGTTGATAATCTCTGGGACAGATATAAATTTGAATTACAGTAAAACCTACTATAAAGTTCTCTCTGATTAACAGCTACCTGCCTATAAGAGGCACTTCAATTACATTTCTTTATAATAGAAATTCATGTATTTTGCATTATTTTTATTATTTCAGTCAGAAATTGTCCATATACATTATTTGTGTCGTCACATTACCTGTCTGTATGTTTTATTTATTTTTTATTTCTAATTTAACTGTCGTACTAGTAAGAGATCTTTTCTGAAACTTGTTATTTTACATACAAGCTTACTTAAATGTTTTGTAATCTGTACAAAGGGCCAACTTGTGTACCTGCCCTCAAGAATATCTCACCTGGCTCTAGACACAGAGTTTGTGAAGAAAAGATTGCTTAATGGAGTTGGAACTGAACCAAATGAGCAAGTTGGCAAAAGAGTTCCATGTGTAGGGGAAACAACTCCGATATGGACTAAGAATGTTATTTCTGAACTTTTGAAAGAAAAGGTCTGTAAAGTGGTTTTATTTATTTTTATTTTTTGAACTTTGTTGAGTAATTTCAATGTTAGGATGTTTTGAACTAATGTGATATTTATTCTTCTTTTTCTAATATTATTGTTTGTTGTTGTGGGTTTTTTTTTACATGATTATTGATAAGAGAATATTGTAGTTATCCTAGTTCAATTATAAGTTATCCTGCTAACAGAAAATGGCTTCTGCACATGATACAATAATTTTGATAACATTAAAATCTGGAATATTTTTTATTGTTTTACCATTTATGTTCAAGACATGCAATTCTGCTATAGTCCTGTGCAATAAGGGTATTATGTAACCTGATATTTATCTCCCTTCATTGCTCTCGAATTTATAGAAACCATATAAAATTGAAATTTTAACAACTTTCACTTCGGAGAGGAAACAATCAGACGTATTGTGCTGTACTACTATTTACCGCCTGGTAGACGGGAGGAAGTAAAACCTCGACCATATAAAAAATATTAATTTAGGTAAAAAAGTTTTGATTAAAAAAATGATTTCATTTCCGGGCTTTCAATAATATTAACCGCCCGGATTATTGGAACAATTTTTATATGGTCAAGTATTTATGATAATGTTCAGGTGTATTAGTATACTAAATATGACTACTGTATATGCCACCACTATGTCCCGGGCAATGTTTTACTTCCCAGGTGGTTAATATTATTGAAACCCCGGAGATGAAAAATGCTATTTTATAAAAATTATTTTGACTACATTAATAATTTGTATATGATCAAGTAGATAGTGTCCAAGTGTATTGGTATACTAAATATGACTACTATACATGCTACCATTACCCCCAGGCGAGGTTTTATTTCCCGAGCTACCGGGTGGTAAATAGTATGACCTGTACTGTGTTGTGAACAGTGGAAAAGGCTAGTGAGAAAACAGTTCTGCTAACCGTCATTACTGTTGTGTTTGTCGTAATTACAGGGGAAAACGTATAGACAATAGAAGTATAATATTACGCAGATTTCCTTCCGATAAACTTGTAAAGACTGCTTGGTTGAACTGCATAAAAATTGTGAGCAAGACTTAAAATGGGATCAGGGTAAAACGGTACCATGATTTTTTTTTAATGTAAATGGCACCTAGTTGGACAAAACGGCACTTCAAAATAAATTGTTTCACCCTTTTTTCCTTTACCCCCACACTCCTCCCACCAAACAAGGAAATACCTAATAAATGATTGATAACAAAAACGTGTTCAAGTTTAATTTTAATTATTATTATTTATTCATTTATAAATACACATAATCTAAATATATAATATACAAAAAGGAACATAAACCGGATCATATGGCAGTAAAAATAATTATAAGCACATCAATGAAACAAGAAGAATCAAAGATATATAATTATCAAGCACTAGTGGAATCAAAATGTGAGTTTTAACATATATCACAGAGTCTGCGCAGCCGGGAAGAAAGGGGGGTCAAGGCACCAATAAACTGCGGCGCCTTTTTTTTTGGTGAAAATATTTACATTTATTAAGCTGAAGGCGCCCTTCAAATGGCACCCTATTCAGTCTTGCCTCCAATATTTAAATGGGTGCGCCGGTACTGTATCAATATTTTTCAATGTAAATAAATTAATTTAAGGCTGTTTGCATTAACATTAAAGTATAAATAATAGCTAAATGACCAAAAGTCTTCTTTTCTTTTAGCAGATCCAGAGGGTGGTCGGACCCCTCCTTTTATTTAGTGTTGTTATGATAATCGATTATAATAGAAAATTGATCGGTTGGGGCTCCAGCGATGTGATAATCTATTATGAGATTCATAATCGATTGTCGCGGAAAATGTTAACCTGCAGTAAATATCTCCTTGCTTGCTGTCATAATTTGTATTCATCAAATCTAGTATTTATGGGCTATTATTGTGTACGTTTCTTTATTTCTAACATTTTGAGCAGTGTTCAACATCCTCAGGAAAAGTGAGGGTATTCAGACTTGCTTGTACAAAGGTCACAGGGTATTCATACTTCCAGAGAAGAAGCTCAAAGGGTATAAAAATACATGTATGAATTGTTTTTCAGTTCAAATAATAATGCCAAACCATTTTTTAAAAGAATATTGGTATGTTATTATGTAATTTTAGCTAATAATGATTGTACAGGGTATGAGTCTATGACGTAGTATATATTCATTCGTGCACCTTCAGCCAACAAGACATTAAAAACAAATTGATGCAGAAGGTAAATATCACTACACATTAATTATCTAATAAAAAAAATTGTTTAAACATTTAAAAAAAACTTATTAAAAAAAATTAACATGTTGAAAATTGCTTTGATCTATCAATATTGGCAGGTAAAGATAAATATTCTTTCCTGAGGGTAGATATATTTTGATCAGAAACAATAGCTTCCTGATTCCCTGGTTTGATGTGCTATCCTAAGGCTGAAGTATTTTCTGTCATTAATGATTAATTAGATTTTTCCATAAATTGATTTCATGAACACCATTAGCCTAGTGCCTTATTTAAATATTGGTATCCTGAGGACAACAAATACCTATTATCTATCACTAATAATTTAGTTTAACCATTTTCATTTTGTTTTCATTGCTAGCTTAAAAATAATCCGAAGACTGGTCTCCCAAGGAACATATATGTATGTGCTGAAGTATTTAACAGCAATTTTACTTCAACTGTTGATGCGCTATTCAACCTTCAGCAAAAGGTGTTTTGCTTTTTTTAGGTGTGTGGGGGGATGTTTTTTTTTATATAGTTATGGGATTCTGCAATTACATGTAGCTGCATGGAACAAGAATGACTGGAATGATTTAGAATTTACAAATATACTGGAAGGCAAAACAAAGTTATCAATAATTTAAATAATGTTCATAGCAAGAAAAACACAAAGGTGATATTTATTAATTAGGTGTCAAGAAGAGCCTATGTAAGGTCTTCTTTTTTCAAAGGGTCATGTAGCCTGTATGTAGATAACTTTTAAAAATCAATGTTTTGGCTTGATCCCACAGGATCTGACTTTGAGAAATTCAAAACTTAAATATTTTACACATTACTGATTGTCGATTGAAAGTACACCTAACAGTGGTTCATGTGAAATCTGTATCTTGTTTTTACTCCAAAACTGGGAATAAAAAATCACAAAGCCATTGGTCAGTGATGTAAATTATGAAATTAATGCGAGCAACCAATTAATGCGAAAAATGTGATGAACGCTTAACGCAATAATTAATTGACACATTTTATTTTCTCATAAAAGGTAATAGATGTGCAGAATTTTTAAAAGTAAAATAAAAACATCATTTTAAATTATGATGAATATTATAAATAA
>JAULBS010109473.1:0-15214 GCA_032355785.1 Symmetromphalus regularis | reverse complement strand
AAGTTATATCTAAGGGCTTGGGGGGCTGTTGAACATTGGAGCAAGTTACAACTAGGGGGTTGGGGGTGTTGAACATTGGAGCAAGTTAGGGGGTTGTGGGTGTTAAACATTGAAGTTACAACTAGGAGGTTGGGGGTGTTGAACATTGGAGTTAGTTACAACTAGGAGGTTGGGGGGGGGGTTTGAAAGTGCAGGAGACTGGGTGTAGTGCAGGAGACTGGGTGTAGTACGGAGGCGACATACCAGAGTTCCTATAGGACTACCTGTAGGACTACCTGTAGGACTAGCTCGGTTTCAGAGCTTTAGTGATAGTTAATATGCTTTGTTTCTTATATAAGCTGTTTTGCCAATATTATATCAGTGCATACATCCGTTTTCTTTTTGTACATGTATCAAGTGTGTATATTATTATATGGATTACATTTTTGTATCCAGAATAAAACTACTTAAATACATTTTCAAGCATTTATTATTTTTTCATTTTGACATCGATTTGAAAGAAATAAAAACAAAAACATTTAACTCCAAGTACATACCTAATTCAACCAGTCAAATGAATTTTTATCAAAGCAAACTGATCGTTTAACAAACATTAAATTTTGGAGGTTCAGATGTGATGTGATATTAAATACATGAAATTTGGATCACCAGCTGCCCAATGTTTTCACTCGCTTGGGGTGACCATAAAACTCTAATGCTGTCATTAAACACAACAAAAAGACTAAACTCTCAACATTGTACATTTTGGACAGTGAAGCTGCTTTTACCCGACACACGGTACTAGTATACGGAATGCGGTATTTGTGTTTGATCACTAAGCTATTTTTCATTATCCATTTATCTGCACACGGTATACAGAATGCAGATCCGTTATAAACTGATCGCTGCAGGTAGCGATCCATACCGGACCGGTATAGAGTCTGCATAAGGTAATGAAGATGCCAATTTTTCTGGGAAATCTGGTGGATATGACATAATTATACTATACATACATCTATTCATTCAAGATGCCACGTGGCAAAGCAATGAATAAGGACATGATCCAAAAAAAATTGGTAAATCATGAGAAGAATTATATACAACGCTAGCTATGATAGCAACATGGATGCTATTAAAGTAAACAACGTGTGGGTAAAACCATGGACGTCGTTCTTTCTTCTTGAGAATTAAAAATGACAGCAATAATGACATCCTAATAGATTCGGTTATGTCGATCAGCCTGATCAGGGAGAGACATAACCGGCACCATGTTTCTCACACTGCAATTGCAAAGCTATTTATTTAATATAAATACCACATGCAAGTAAATGGATAGTACGGTATTATTACCACATTAACCTTTCTGCATTCGCAATTCAGATACTGCATTCCATGTCCAGGTAAAAGCAGATTAACTAATTAAAACAAGCACATTTATTTTTGAAACTCCTTTATTTGAAATAGAAGCACAAAAATTAAAATATACAATAATGATAAAAATTGGATTTATTGCACGGCACAATTCAGCTCATTGGTTATTAGAGTCCAAACTCAAAACCAAGTTACATTTTTAAATAATGTTAAAAGCAAAAACATTTTGTTGGTAAACAAATGAAAACTATGACATGTAAAAACTGAAATAAGATGAGACAACGTAAAATAGTAGTGCTAAGTTTATTATTAATGAGATGCAGTAAACTCCAGTTATCTAGCGCTCACTGAGAACAAGGACCTCTCAACCTCGAGGCACTGGAAACCTGGACAATGAAGCCCAAAATCCTGGAGATTTACCTATTCATACATAATCAAGTGCTAAGCAAAATAAACTGGTCGTTCTTTTGTGTATAAAGCAATAAAAGTACAGCTCGAGTTTAATAACACATTTAATGTTCTTTGTTACAGCTATACAGCAATTTGACACGTGAAGGGGCGAAAACCTTATTTGGCATTGATCTTCTAAATATGGATTGTTGTGTCCAGTCCGCTCACTTTATTATTTCTGGCCAAAATGGCAGACAACTTGACTGAGCAAGAACAGAAATAGTTTTTACTACAATGGATTTTTATTGAAAGAGAAAAACTGAGATTTTCTTGTTAAAACACTGAGATTTTCGCGGCTTACTGTGAGACTGTGAGATTTTGCTGAAAACCTTGAGACTTGTGATTTTTTGTGCGAACGAATATCTTTTTAAGGCTACTAGTCCCCCAAGCGAGTGAAAATAATTTCTTAATTTCTACCCATGACAAAAGTACTTTCAGAATGAACATGCTTATAACAAACTACTGGATAGAACGAACTTATCGTAGTCCCGTTTTTCACTCTATATATTAGAAACAAATTTTAATGTTTAGTATGAACTGTGTATAATGAATTAACTTATAAAATAAACCACATATTTTGTCCTAAGTGTCAACTTCAGTATAAATTAGTGTGTATACAGTGAACTGGACATATTTTTGTAAAAGTTATTTGCATCCTACCAATCAGTGGGATTATCAACAATGCCGGCAAAACGACCAAACTCTCATTTAATTCAAAATGTTTTATTATGCATTTGTAATAATAAATGAACTGTTTAAAAAAGAAAACTAATTCTTGTGTAAACGGTGTTTGAATTTGAATTATCCAAACTGGCGGCCAACTTTTTTAAAATGTGTGCAGCGAACTACTGCTATAACGAACCAATTAACATGGTTCCTTGCAGTTCGTTGTAAGAGAACTATACTGCATGCTCATGCATGCACACATGCATACACACTTTTTTTTTCACCATAGACTGCTTATTTACAATAAAAATTTGGCTCTTAAATAGTCATTTTGTGGTTTCACAGGTTAAAAAATGTCACTGCCAGAAGTTTAAGGGAATTGTAAGTTGACATTAAATATTTTAATGCTACAATAGCCATTATCAGGCCTGCACAAATTCAAAATCTGCATTACCAGAAAATAGGTTATGCCAAAAAAATTAACATAACCCATTTTGATTTGCATAAATGTTTGTCTTTTTTAAATGGAAAAACAACTTTAAAGTTAGTTTTAACAAATAAAACCATTTTCACTTTGAAGAAAAAAGGAACTGTAATAAACATGATAATTTTTTCATTGAAAAAACCTCGCACATGTGATATTTTATCGTTTTCGACCAACATTAATTAATGGAAGCATCGCAATTTCTGATAGGTCACATTTTTGAAAAAATTCCCTTTGGCGACATTTAACAACCAATAAGAATTCATTACACTTCCAAACATAAATATTCTAACAAGACTGGTATTTGTAATTTACATGTAATTATAATTATACACGTCGGAAATCAGTCAAGTTGTTTGTACTTCCAGAAAAGATGATATACAATATAGTTCTAAACTTTATTTAGCAAATTGGAGCGGGATCTAGCTCAAACAGTAGACTGTCTGCCTGTGAACCAGTTGACCGTCGGATTGATCCTTTGCAATGGACCAATTTGCAGATTGGGCTATTTTTCATTCCAACCAGTGGTCCACAACTGGTTTATCAAAGGCCGTAGTATGTGCTGTCCTGTGTGTAGGACAGTACATATAAAAGATCCCTTGATGCTTATCTGAAGACATATGTCAAAATGACCATATGTATGACGTCCAATAGCCGATGATAAGATAAAAATCAATGTGCTTTAGATGTGACGTTAAATAAAACAAACTGTACTTTATTTAGCAAATTTTACATGAATGGTAAATTGGTTAAGCAAAATAACGAACGAGATGATCGTTCATGCAATTTGTGCAGGCCTGCATTCATAAAACAAATGTGTAACAATATATAATTTTTCTAGCTAATGTTTAATACTACTATATACTGGTAGGGTGGTTTTATTCACAATATCAAGAATAAAGTACTGATCAAATACACATATAGCTCAGAATAAATAAAAACAATGACAACTACATAAAAACATGAGCTTGCCATAATTGCACAAGAAAATCACAAAGTAGCTGACAAATAAATAAGTGAGCATTAATAAATACTAAAGTTGAGGCACTGATTTTCCATTTCAGATTTTCTCCTTCAGAATTTAACATGTTTTTTTTCCGATTCTGTAAAGTTTATAATTTCATTTTGAGTTCCATTGAAATATTTTCCATTAAAGACGCATGCACACACACAATCACTCTTTCTCCTCTCCCTCTCTCTCGTATGCATAAAAAAAATGTGAATTGAAACTTGTCTAATAAGCAATTACACCAAGTTCGGTAATTCTCGAAAATCCCCAAATATTTAATTAGAATCGATCACATATAAAAATGAGTAATTGTATCATTTCAAATAGCGGATCCAGAGGGGTTTGAATCCCACATTTCTCGTTCTCCCACTATATTTTGCGGGTTGAAGGACATGAAAATTAACCATGTTTTCCCCAGTCCTATTCACACATCACATTTGGACCCCTCCACCCCTTTCTGAAATCTTGCTTCTGCACCTGCATTTATTTACCAAACGTGAAAACCAATTTTCACCATTTTAAATTATGATAAATAAATCGACCCAAAATATGTAATAAATCTTTAACTCGCATAACTGTCCGAGATTATGAGCAAAAAAATAATAATAATTAAAAAACGTCAGGTTTTCAATGGAAGTAAGTATACGAAGCAAACTGGTGATTGTCTGTGCACCAATAATCCGTTAATATCAGTATAGTCAAGTATCGACCATTTTTTTTTTTCCCAGTGTGACACTTAAAAATCCTTTTAATTAATAAACTGCGCTATTTGGAGACGAGTAATGTTTTCAGAGAAAATCGGGAATTCCGTTTCAGATAGGTTATTCCGCATTACGTTATCATGGAAAATCAGTGCCTCTACTAAAGTGAAAAAATAACAGTGCTTGTATATTAAAATCACTTTCCAAAAAAAAAAAAATATTCAAAAACATTATGCCAAACATTACATGTTACAAGATTGCAACATGTAAGGATGTACAATGTATATAAAATGTATCAATTGTTTCTCAACTATTTTGTTAATTCATACTATAAACAGCAAAATGAGGGGTAGGGGTCCTGGTTTACTCCCCACTCCACTTGTAAAACACGAAGTAGAAAGTCTACTGTATCCTATATATAAACACCCATGTGTAATTCAGTTAATAAAGACTGACTCATATATTGCACAAATGTGTGGTCTTATTTCTTTATAACTTAAACCATACAAATAGAGAATAACTAGAAGTAAGATATCAGATTTATCCTGCCATGGTTAAAATGCAATTCCATGAAGCCCTGCCTTTCGACCTGAGTATCATAAAGCAGATATGTCATTATCTTTACCGGTATCCCATAATCCAACAAAAGTTGGAGAAAAGAAGTATTTCATTACAGTTTTCGAGATAAAATTGTTTTGTGACAACCCAGTTAGTAAGTTTGTTTTTCAGAGATAAAAATCACATTATAGTTATTCAAGGCTGAATTTAACAAAAGATTGGTTATAATCAATGTTATAAATAAATTCATTACCAAATTTGGCACTCATAACTGGGAAATATTTTTCATATTTTCTCAGTAAGAAATATTATACAATGGTTTACTGTATGTTAAAAATAATAATTAAATACAGTATATTAAAAATAATAACTAAATACAGTATATTAAAAATAATAACTAAATACAGTATATTAAAAATAATAATTAAATACTGTATATTAAAAATAATAATTAAATACTGTATATTAAAAAATAATAATTAAATACTGTATATTAAAAATAATAATTAAATACTGTATATTAAAAAATAATAATTAAATACAGTATATTAAAAATAATAATTAAATACTGTATATTAAAAATAATAATTAAATACAGTATGTTAAAAATAATTAAATACAGTATCATAAGTATATTAAAAATAATAATTAAATACTGTATATTAAAAATAATAATTAAATACTGTATGTTAAAAATAATAATTAAATACAGAATGTTAAAAATAATAATTAAATACAGAATGTTAAAAATAATAATTAAATACAGAATGTTAAAAATAATAATAAAAATACAGTATGGTAAAAATAATTAATCAACTAACATGGCTTCTTTTGATTCTGCTAACAAAAACTGAAAAGTCACAAATTCAGTCTTTAATGTCACTAATTTTGATGATAAGATCAGACATTTTATAACACAAAACCTTCTAGGGCTTTATATTTAAAAATTAGAAAGCAAGGGATGGGGGGGCGGTGTGGGGGCAAGTGAGAAAGAATAATAAAACAATTATTAAAAATTTATTAAAATCACAATCATATTCTGTATGCAATGTATGTCATCTTTTTAAAAATGTAAAAATTGAACATCACCAGCTCTGTATATCTGTCTAAAAAAAACATCGAAGAACAATGTTCTGCGTGCATGCAAACTGTAAATACGTAACTTAAGAGAGCATGATATGTAAACACTATTAAATACATACAATATAACAAGTACAAAATGAGACAAGTTTATGAGAAAGCTGCAAATCCTCCAAAATGCCCTATAAACCTAAATATATACATGTACATACATACTGTGTATTTAACATGCACATAGGTATGTACATGTACATATACACACACACACAGACTCACAAATAAAATTATAGTAATAATATTAATATAAATAAAACTGATGAAAAAATTGTGTCCAACAGTGATACCTATAAGTTTCTGAAATTTATATACTATCAACATTTTACAAATCATTATAAAATTATAACAATAACCACAACCCTACGACTGTGCTCTTAGAATAACATGTTTATAACCCAATGTTATAACCCTCGGAATAACACATGAACTTTAGGGATACGGTTAAACCCAATGTTTATAAAACACTTGAATAACACATGCACTTTAGGGATACAGATAAAACCAGTATTTATAAAACAAAATACTCTTTGGAAACATGCTCAGTAATATTTAGACATACATGTAGATGTAAACACACAGATCCCAAGTGTACGTAATTTTGGAATGGTTCCTTATCCACAAACTTTGTGATATCTTGGTAAACAAATTAAATTTTATGAACTGTTTATTATCTTTTACAAATATTTTAACAACAATCTTGTTATGTGTGAATATACCACAATA
The DNA here is from genome assembly GCA_032355785.1 of Symmetromphalus regularis. Lineage (NCBI taxonomy): Eukaryota > Metazoa > Mollusca > Gastropoda > Neomphalida > Neomphalidae > Symmetromphalus > Symmetromphalus regularis. The sequence continues at coordinate 8,136 of JAULBS010109473.1, read as the reverse complement.
CCGTATAATTAGATCTTTTTAACCAGTCACATAATTAAATCTTCACTATATATATGCATGTACAAGCTGTGTACCCTATCAAACATGCCTACCCATAGAAAACCCTTTCAGGAATCTAGGGCCCATAAATATGATTTCTCAGGAAATCTAAGGGCTCTGTCAGGAATGAGTCAAACGTGACCACTGAATTGTTCTTTTGAGATGTTAAATGATCATTTGCTTTAATATTTTCTAATTCTATCAACAACTCCACATTTAATAATATTATTATTAATGTATTGTACATTTAATAATGTTGCATGTGCTGTAATACAGCTGTTTGGACATCATGTGCCTCTTGCAGACATCATGCCCACCATATCCGATGCTAAAGTTATGCAAATGCTCTCAGAAATGATAAAAAAAATAAAAAATATTAAAATCTAGGAGACTTGGCCAGCCAGTAGAAAGTTTGACTGTATTACTGGAATGCTGTAGTTTGTGGTGTCTGTCTGGAAATATTACAGAGAAACCGGAAAGGTAGGCAGGTCTGCCATATAGTAAAGACTTGATTGCATCACAAGCACATGAAGCAAGACAATATATCCACATTTGTGATTTTGCTTTTACGAGTACATTATGAGTAACAGTACAGTATTAGTGAAATATACGATGAAATATATGAAACAGAACTCCTCATCACTAAATGACCATCCTGATCTACATCAATTTTAATTAGAGACAATTGCTAACAAATACAAACCGATTAGCAATTGCTAACTTTGTGAATTACATTTGTGTAGCCATCTCTGAAAGTTGCATAATGATTCGTCACACAAAGCAGAACAAACTGTTTCCAAGTTTAATCAAATGAATACCATTTCATAAAATTTAATCTAATGTTTACCAAGATCTCACAAATATTTTAATTTGATAACAACTTATTTTGGGTCTAGAAAACCAAGCGATTGCAATATACATTATATATATAATACACACTTGTACCGTGACTTCACGCTACTACTCGCTACATAATTTACAACCTAGTAACCATATCACGTGTGTTAAAGATTTCAGACCCATTTCCAATCTTTTCGCGAAACAGCAAGTAATCAAGCAGCTTATTTGGAAGAGGAAGTTTTTCAAACTCGTTCATTTTCACCAGCTGAAGTAATGTTCGTCGACAAAGTCTCTGTAAGCTCTGCATAATGGTTGGAAGCTTATATACAAAGACTTTACGTTTGTAGCTAGAGTTTTTCATCACCGCTATGCAGGTTTCACTTGGCGCAAACCGTGGAAACACTTGAAGATTAACAACTTCCGACACTGGCCAGTAACAACCACGTACATCAACTTTCATCACGATCTCCAGCTTTGGAAAGCTCAGAACAGCAACACAGTTTGTAGCAAATTCGCGACTGTGAATCGGATGAATGCATCGAATAGCTAGGAAATCTCCCAGAGGACTAGAGCGAATCTGCTGTATATTTGCCGACAAGCTCAGGTTTGTAACATGTCGAACCACTGACCAGTCACTGACATTTCGAACCTCAACATCACTGTTGGAAGCCACTAAGATGAATTCATCTCCTAGCTGTTTGTTGAATGTAATGGCATATGTCCGTAACATCGGTGGAACGATCTCAACAGAAATACTCGAATAATCTGAAGGAAAAATCTGCAGATTTTGGATTATGTAGTTATCAGGCAAAACCATGATTCTGGTTAAATGGTCAGGACGTAGACAGATTCTGGATTTATTTGGCGAGATGTAACATTCGTACCATCTTCTTGTGTGGTACATGATGAGAAAATGTCCCAAACAACTACAATGCATTAGATCAAGAATGTAAAATTTGGCTATAGAATAATGCTGATCACAATTAACCTGCACGACAGCCATTCCATCTCGGTACCCTACAAGATGGCACTCCTTTCTTGTTCTGTTATGATGCACTTGCTGAAGCCAGTTCGGATCATCAACATCTGGGACCGGTACTTTAGGAACTTTAAACAATTCAACCCACGATGATATTTTTTCTGAGATAATCATCTCACAGTTGGATTTCATTGTGACTGTGAAGAATCTTCCTTCAAGCGTGTCTGGCTTGACGAGAATGCCAGTGCGACGGTACGTCTCTCTGGTAGCGGTGTAGTCGACGCTATCCGTGAAACCACACACATAGCGCTTGCTTCGTAGCCACTTGCTGTAAGAACAGGTGTACAGCAGTTGACCTGGAGTGGCGACAAGAAGATGATCATAAAACTGACATGACGTTTTGTCTTGATCCTTGTCTTTCAATCGACTGCCCCCAATGTTCCCCATTATTAGTGGTCAACACTGAAATACACAAAATAAAAAACAATTTAGAGATAAAATGAAAAGAGAAAATCATCAATTAAGCATTTTTAAAAGGGAGGTTATCAATATTTAATTTGATAAGATTTCCACCTGCACCCTCCACAACTATGAAATACATTTAAAGAATAAAGTGTTAAATACTGTAAAGCATTAATTTAGGGGTGGTGGCGTTGGTGCCTTGACCGAGATTCAATCCCAGTGCCTACCTGCCATGAGTCCAAAAGCTAAAACATTGATATAGCCCCGACCAACGAGTCACTGCATCAATGGGGACACGCATAAGTGATTAATATACGGAATATTTGTTACCTGCAAACTAGAAAATCTTTGATCTAAAGGTAAGTACTATTAGATTTGTCAATAGTTTCTTATTAAAGCTGTATTTGTCGGCTACTCGTTGGTAGCCAGAAGTCCCTCTCTCCCAAATACTATTGAGTGTTGTCTGACGCTAGACAGCAAACATCAGTAATTAATTGCTGTAAAAACGTGAGAAACTCAGACTACTGAAAACTATGAGCCTCACTGCAAAACCCCCTCCTTTCTGGCAGTTCTGCGTAACATCAAATTATTTTCTGACGGAAACCCCGAGACCTGACACGAGAAAATCCAATAAGGATAAGGCTACATTTAAATAAACAGATGTCTAAAAATTCAGTACAGCTGTCCCCTCTTCTTGATTATTATGTTCATTTCTGGTGAGAATTGCCATTGGTTGCCAATTAATGCCACAAAATGGCACAATAAAAACTCCATTCTTTGTTTCCATCAACATTGTTTTTACAGGCTTTGTAACAAAGCTTTAAAAAGCCATTTTAAATAGAAATATACCTCCCTTGCTTGCACATATGCACACTAAAAATATCGCACCTGGTTAGAAAATACACTATAACATCATTACAGGTTTTCTGGGGGCAGTTCTAATAACGAAATTAAGGACAACACACCGCAGGTGCGAGAAAATGTAAACAGGAAATGCCCGTTTGAAGGTAGTAGTTTCCTTCTTTTGATTTAAAGCACCTATGAAGAAGAAAGAATAAATTTTTCAATGCGTATTCGCTGTTTTAAAAATTTATAAGTTGGTCAGAAAAGATTTAACATTCAGATTGAAAATTTTCTGTCCCAGGTGTATTTTTATTTTACTAAACTAATAGTTTATCTTAAATTTTATCAATATATTTCAGGAGTAAAAAAGAAAATATTTCTGGAGTAAAAAAGAAAACAAAAAATGTTCAGTTATACTTTGTATTTAATTAACTGTATTTATTTGAAAGTAGGTTGCCGTGTAGTTTTGGGTAATTAGATAATATCTCAAAAGTAATTCATGGCTTTAGAATATCAGTGGGGTAAACAAGTGGAAGCATGATCCATAAACCTCAAAATTTACTTTTCATCGTTATGGTTAGTTCATGAACATACTGCTTATTGATTATTGGTTATTGATTTGGATGTCAATCAATAACCAATCATCAATAAGCAGCCCGTCCGGTGTTCTGGACAACCTCATGATCATTAAAGGTAAATTTCGAAATTGGAAAATAAATTAAAATTCACAACTGAACTTGATTTAATCATGGTCAACTCCCTTCACCTAATTAAAAACCTATCATTAAAAATTTCCACACACAAACTGAGTTTCACTTATTTATTAATTTGTAGACCAAACTTGCATGATAAAAAATAATTAACTCCATAGTTACCCATAAAGGCTATAAATTTCAACTTATTTGTGATATGAATAGATTTAAATACAACAATTCCAACCAGTGGTCCAGAACTGGTTCATCAAAGGCCGTGGTATGTGCTGTCCTGTCTGTGGGACAGTGTATGTTAAATACCCTTTGCTGCTTATCGGAAACCGTAGCTTATGTGGCGGCAGCGGCAGCGTGTTTCCTCTAAAACATGTCAGAATGACCATATGATTGACGTTCAATAGCCGATGATAAGATAAAAATCAACGTGCTCTAGAGGCGTCGTTAAATAAAACAAACTTTACTTTCTCTTTCCTTTATTCAGAGTAAATCAGCAACACCTAAAATGTATCTGAATCTGTGAGTCAGTTTCAATAGAAAATAACAAAACTTAAGTTTTAATAGTTATTTCTGAGCGTGTAACGGAGTTGAATTTAGTCTCCCACGAGTTCTTTCTTCATGATGATACTTCGAAGAACCTCTCCTGATCATCAACACATAAAAATAAATTGAACACAATTATTAGTATATTACGCACTGAAATTATGTACATTTACGACATGCTAGAATTAGCATAATTTACGTTTAATTTGCATTATTTTATAACACTAGAATATTTTAAAATTATCATTCATTATAGGCCTGCAACTACATTTTTATATTACACACAAATTCGTGTCTTGAAACCGTTTTATATCGATTGTTTTTACCGCAATTCATGCAGACAAGGGGACGGATATACATAGCAACAAGACAAGATGGCAGGACCAAATCGAATGGAGAAGGTGGACATGAATAAAGAATTCAGCAAGCTTGGCGAGTCAGACAAACATTATATCAGGAAATTGGAAGGAATGAACATGGATAGAGCTAAGGACTTGCGAGGACTTAGAAACAAAAATCGTTATACAGCGGTAGTCCTTGCCTTCGCTGTATTTTCAATTTGTATCCTTGAAGTGAAAGTTAAACGTGCTTTAGATCATAATAAACGAAGTTACCTCCCTTCTCTAAGTAATTTATTAAAATGTTTCGACATGCTTTTACTATTTTTTTAGTTAGACTTAGTGTTCTTGATTTTTTTTTTCTGGTAAGTATCAACAACAATTTTGTAGTAGTTAATTGCTGCATTATTTACTTATTTGTTGAAACTGTATTTGAAGTTGTCCAATTCAGCAATTGAGATTATTTGCAATATTTTCCAGTTCTTGCAATTGTTGACATTTTCAGTTGCATTTCCATCCAAGATCAGAAGGAATCGATTTTTGATGGCTATTGATGCATTAAAAATATTTAATGTCGACTTACACTTCTGGCAGTGGTATTTTTTAACTCCTGGGTACTTAAATTGTCAAAACATTTGAAATAGAAAATTGTGGTATTAGAGCACATATCACAGGGTTTCATGTTTAAGGCGTGCAATCGCGCTCGTGCCCCACTGCACCCATGATTATGGAGAGTGAAAAAGCTCCCGTGAACCTTACTTGGGGAGTGATTTATAGCTCTCCTCTACTTTTCAAATGTGAAACCCTGATATCAGTCACATGATTTGACCTCCCAAATGACAATTACAACTTCTGACAAGTGAACTTTTTTTTTTATAAGTTTGTTTAAAATTATGTGTATTAAGAAATATACTAAATAAAGATTTGAATTTTCTGAATTGCTAGAGCTACGTATATAAAGAACCGTTTCTGTTTAATGTTATGCAGGTGATTTGTTTCTCTTTCCTTAAAGTGAGTGCGATCTAGCTCAAACGGTAGTGTGTCTGCCTATGAGCCGGTCGGTCGTCGGATTGATCCTTCTCCGTGCACCCATTTGCTGTTTGGGCTATTTTCCATTCCAACCAGTGGTCCACAACTGGTTTTTCAAAGGCTGTGGTATTTGCTGTCCTGTGTGTTGGATGGTATATATAAAAGATCCCTTGCTGCTTATTGGAAGGAGTAGCCTATGTGGCAGCAGAGGGTTTCCCCTTAAGACATACATGTGTATGTCAGAATGACCATATGTATGACGTCCAATAGCCAAAGATCAGATAAAAATCAATGTGCTCTAGAGTGTCGTTAAATAAAACAAACTTTACTTTCTCTTTCCTTAACTGTTAATAGATGGTTATTCCATGTTCGCGGTCAGGCAGGAGAAGTTTCTGGAAGATTTCGACAAGATGCCTGGAGAGTCGTAATTGTGATTGGTTTGAAAGTTCGTGTGAACTATTCAAGGGACTTTGCTGTAAAGTAGATTATACAGAGAACTACATGGAAGTGTATTATTTTAAACAACGTGGAGGACACGTTTTCTACTTTCAGAAAGTCTTAATGTGTGATGTTTTATAAACAGAGTCTAAGAAGGCAACAGAATAAATTTGGATTAGTGCTCGTAGGTGATATCACCGGTATCAAATGTTCCTTTTACTAAACACTGTTATTGTCTTTCTAAATAAACTCTGTTAAATGTGTATTGTTATCATTTTTCATCATATTTTAAAACAAAAGTTGTTTACAAATGTAAATCCTTGAATAACTAAACAATTCACCCCCTTGAAATAATTAGTCAATTCTATTTTAATCTAGCTTAATGTTTTTTTTAGAGAAACACGTTATATTTGTGAAGTAGTGTGGGTAAATTGGCAATTTGTTCTGTTGAGATTGAGCAATAATACTAACATCTGGAAATGAGAAAATAAAATATTAAGTTTCAGATTTTAAAATCTGAAATTTATGTGTATCACTAGTTTTGCTTATTTATAGATTTACATTGTTTAGAACGGGTTTATTTGTCTTTCTAAAATAGGGGTCCTTGGGACTTACCTCTTTTCTAGGAATCCCATCCTGAAACTCCCAAGGTTGTTAAGGAGTTACAGAAAACAGATTTGGCATTAAGAAAAAAAGAAGTATTTTGTCTTATGTAATAGTTATACCCAGATATCTTACGAGGTGTATCTGAGGAGGTCTCGCGACCAAAACTGTACGATATACACCGAGTAAATGTGGGTATAATTTACTTATAAGACCACTTCCGGTTGAGTTATTAAATTAGACTATTACTAATTAGGTATAATATAACAATAATAAGTTTAATTTGTATAAACACAACAGTGATGAAATTTGTGGAAAAAGAATGCTCACATTTCGGGCCCTGGTTTTCAAACTACAATCTTGATGACACGTGCATGTGGTGCACGTGCTAGACAGTATCATATAAAAAAGACCGGAAAATAATTGTTAAATTCCGTTATTTTCCGTAATTTGTTTACTCTCTTTAAAAAAAAAGGATCGACTAGAAGTTTTAATCTGCATTTTACCAACACGTTTGATTAGCGAAGTAGGATAAAGAGTTGGTTCACGGTTTCGATGGACTGTTGTTCAAGTCTTAATAAGGCAAATTATTTTAGTTTGTCTTTGTACATGTATTTCTATGAATTGTCATTGATGTTATAGTAATAAAAAGTTAAGTATGCAAATTTCATGTCTGAATATATAAATTATAATAAGTAGTGTATGATATTCCTACACTTGTTACTGAAAAGTGTAGGTGTATCAGTTTAAACAAAAGAAACCATGACAACGAGGGCAGAAGTGGGGTATAACTTTATTTTATATTAAATAAATGATTTTTTTTTATGGCATGGAAAGGTTTCAGCACACCCATCAACCCACCATACGTCTCCCTGTTTATTCACGATTGAACTGATTATATCCCATAACAAAAACATTTTTAATACTTGTTTTTACAAATCTAATTTTGAGGGTCCAGGTGATGTTTTGTTGAATCCAGTACACAGGTTTAGCAAGTCGAGTAAACCTATTAGACTAATGTTGTGATGAATCCTCTACATAGGTTTAGTGAGTCGAGTAAACCTATTAGACTAATGTTGTGATGAATCCTTTACATAGGTTTAGTGAGTCGAGTAAACCTATTAGACTAATGTTGTGATGAATCCTCTACATAGGTTTAGTGAGTCGAGTAAACCCATTAGACTAATGTGATGAATCCTTTACACAGGTTTAGTAAGTCCAGTAAACCCATTAGACTAATGTGATGAATCCTTTACACAGGTTTAGTAAGTCCAGTAAACCCATTAGACTGATGTGATGAATCCTTTACACAGGT